>OZ017738.1:53646177-53763677 GCA_963969285.1 Odontomyia ornata | reverse complement strand
CTGGCAACAATGAAAGCCGCTCCATACGCATGGCTTTCTAGCAGTTTTTTGCTTTTAAACACAGTGTGTCTTTGCATGCCAAATATGCCTTCATCAAACCATCTGGATTCTTGCACTGCGAGAGTATTGAATTTATATTTCTTTATTTCATACAGAAGTTATCACAGCTCAACAGTTCTGTTTAATGATTTAATATTAATTCCACCCTCCATCCGCTACCTGAGGATGCATTCGATGCGGGACTGAAAGGCCTACACAGAATGGACATAGATGCTCCTGAGAAAAAACCAAGACATACTCTTTACCAATCTCTTACGCAATATGCTCATTAGTGGGCAAAAATGGATTCTTTAGAAGCTGAAACGTATTTTCCACAGTGATTTCAGTCGGGTAAGCCAAAGATAACAAATCACATGTGAGTTGAATGAACATTACAAACAAAAACTAGGTTCGCTTAAGACACCTGGTGGACATCTACATAGGAACAAATAAAATAATGGGCGAACGTACATACAGCTTTGTCATTGATAGGGATCCTGTGAAATGTTAGAGGTGATCCTTCTCAAAAGCCAAACCAAAGTTCCATATTATATCTTTATTTTATGGATACGTATATATAGAATGTCCCCCAGAAAATATAAGAACTTCTGATATCATATTGACCATGGGAGTCAGAAAAACTGGATACCAAGGATCATATCCAACAATGCTTACAGAATCCAATATGGCAGTACCACCTCAACATGAAACCTTCGGGGAATTTTTCACTCAGGTGATTAAAGTGAGAGACATTCTAGCCGAATTGAATAGCAAACCCTCTTTTGGTCCCAGTTGCATGCCTAATAAAGTCCTGAAGAGATGTGAAAACTCACCAAAGCCTTTGATATAAATATCACCGATGCCTTTGACACAAATATCAGACAGAAGCAGGGAGATGGGCTTGCCCTATTGCTGTTCAATTTGACTCTGGAGTATGTCATAAGGAAGCTGACTATCGATACACAAGGCACATTACTATGCGAGTCGAGCCTAGTAGTAGCCTATGCAGATGACACCAACATTTTGTCATGGTCTTTAGCAACTGCCAAAGAACTCTTCCTGAAACTTGACAGTGAAGCAAAACTTGTAGGGCTACAAATCAATGAGAATAAATCAAAGCTTATGACGCAGTTGAAAAAAAACCTCAAATGCACAATATATCGCATTTTGCGAATATAGGTTCGAATATGTAAGCAAAAAGGTAAGCAAATGCCAAAATAACTTGAAGCGGTAATGAAAGAGATGAAATACGCCGAAGAATACAGCTCACAAATAAAATATTTTATTCCGTTTTGATGATCTTGAAGACCAGCTGCATATACAAGAAAACAAAGCTTCAAGTAACAACAAATCTGTGATAAAACCTGCGTTATGCTATGAGTGTGAAACATGGACCCTAATCCAAGCATCCGCAAATATATTGAATGCCTTTTAGCGACGAGTCTTGAGATGAATAATCGGAGCAAAGCTACACGGGGACCAATGGCGAGTTAGATACAACATGAGCTGTATGAAATTTTTAACGAACCGGAGGGGTAAGAGTGTGGAAGCTGCGATGGGCTGGCCGCATGAACCGTATAGACGACCAATGGATACCCCAAAAGAAATTCGTTGGGAGAACTGAAGGCCAGAGATCTGTGGGGAAACCGAGGAAATGCTGGTCTGACTCGGTCGACAAAGACATTGTAGCGCTGCTTGGATTTCGAAATTGAGGGATATGGTGAGTGGACCGAGGCAGCAGGAGGCACTGTTTGCAGGAAACGAAGGCCCGAGAGGGACTCAAGTGCTACGAAAATGAAGAAGAAGAGATTGTGGTACAATTATTGAAAAATGCTAACAACTATTTGCCATATCTGTCTCAATCAATAACGGCTATATGGCAACCTTATTCTCGTTTGCCAGCCATACTGCGATGGGGATGTTAAAAAATTTTAGGCCAGTCTCCCTGCTCTCAAGTAGGAGGAGAAGAAATCATCTTCTGCAGCTTTAATGAGTTTTCACAAAATCAGATACCAGAGTCTCAGTTTGGATTTCAGCCAAGGAGGTTCATGGAACAAGCTATAATGTGTCATACTGTGCTGAGGATTAATCAAAGTTATAGTGACCATTTTGTTGGATGACCTTTTATCATCTCACGGTAAGTTGAAAAATTTCACGTTCGAAGAAGAACTGGTCCAACTCATTTTTAACAGCCTGATTAGAATTGAAAATTTTACCATTCAAATGGTTCTGAAGGGAGCGAAACAAATGATGATCTAATGGCGATAAGTTAGGACTATAAGGTGGATTTAGCGTCAATATCCAATTGAGCTCCATTAATTTTTGGCGGGATATCAAAGAGTCGTGGCGTCTGACGTTATCAGAGTGGAATATCACGCCTTTGCGATTGGCCAATCTAGGGTGTTTTTCTTGATTTCTTCCTTCAAAATTCGATAGTCGACAAATGTAGACATTCAAATCTATAGTTTGGTTTCTTGGAAGCAGCCCAAAGTAGGTTATTTCCTTGTAATCCCACCACACAGAATATTGGCTTTTGATGTCGGTTGTGGGGCTCATTTTGTTTGGTCCACGATCATTTTTGAACTGCGTTACCGTAAACAATCCATTTTTCATAACACATAATGATTCTTTATAGAAATGGGTCTTTTTGGCTACGATTCAGCAAAGAGTCACATATGTTAGTGCGTTTGGTGAGGTGGATTTCCTTTCATTAATGAGGAACCCAACCATCTAATTTGTTTACGTAACCAAGCTGTTGTTAGTGCAAGTAAATGGTAGAATTTGATATGCTAAGCTTTTTTGCTATCTCGCGAGTCGTCATACGCCCGTTAATTTTGATTAACGCCTTATTTTTTTGGGATCAGTAATGGTTGGACGACTAGTATCTGATGCATCTTGCACATTTAAGTTTCCAAAGCCAAAGTGAGCAAACCAATGCTGACACTAGAGTTCAGTAAGGTAGGCCTCACCATGAACTTCACACAATTTCTTTCGAGCTTACACCGCATTTTTGCCTTTTCGAAAATAAAACAATAAAATATACCGATAATGCTTTGTATGACTATCCATTTTCAAATTAATTTGAACGAACTAGTTGTTTACTAATGAGGCCCAGTTTTTGACTGAAGATAATCTAACGTCTGATCCTTAAAATAGTACATAATAATTAAATCAAAATAGTATATAATAATAGCAATCACCACTATATGAAATATGCAGTTCACAACATGAAATATACAGTTAAGATATGAATTATCCAACAACCCCATAAATTAACTGTCCAGCAAAGCAAACTGATAAGCCTCAACGTCGACGGAAAGACAGTTTTTCCAAAAACTTCATCAAATATTTGGGTGTGAATCTCAACAACATATTTAAAATGAACCCACATGTGAGAAAAGTCCTTAATAAAGCTTAAACAGCCACGGAATTAATGTCACCTCTCCTATCCTCCAAAACATCCTTCTCAAATGTTAAGATCCTAATGTACAAAACGTCCTATCATAACCTACCGCTTCCCAGCCAGGTTTACAATTCCTCCAACAGCAGCAGAGGAACTGCTAATATATGTATACTTGAACATAAGATACTCCAGAAATGTATGTCAAATTACAGAAGGCCCAAAGGATAGTATTATGAAAAAAGAATACTTTGCGAGGAGACTAAAGTGACCCCCATCCTACACTCCATGCTAGAAACGAGCAAAAAGCGATTAGCTAAATCGTAAACAAATGATTCACACCTCATTTGGGATCTTTTTAATAGCACTCCCGATTCCGGAAATCAGTATTGCCTCTCTTCCTTTAGAATCCGTCAAGACAACGAACCCAACTTCAAGCTCCAACCTGACTTTCTGAGACCTGAATTCTATCACACAGCAGCTGACAATACTTACAGAGGATAGTTTTGTGAACGCTTGCAACTCTAATGTAAAGAATTAATACACAAAACTTTCCAATAAACTTACAACCTTGCGCCTTCTTCTGAATGCTTGTTTGAACGGCTATAAGAGAGTGTAAGGCCAACCGAAACTATGCAGATGGTCGAGTTGCAGCATATTTATGTTAGTACTTAGGTTAAGAATTAGAGTAAGAATAGGTTAAGTTTAGTCTTAAGTGCATGTTTGTTACTGTTTAAGAGGATCTAGACCATTTGAGAAAACGGTAGGAAAAAATATTGCAATTAACTTCTATCAAGTGTAGAATCCGGTCGTATATCTAACTGAATAAATGACATTTGACTTCAATGACATGTTAAAAAATAGAAAAAGTCATGTTTTGTAATAGACTCAATAAACTCCTACTACTACCACCGGAACAACCGACTTATTGAAAACGAATTGTGGAGACAACCAAATTTCACGATATGGTCTAGCAAAGGCAGCGCAAGACGTTGGCGACTACCTAAGGCCTTGCGCTATAAGGACCTCGCGCTTGAGAGCCTAACTCAATAAAAGTTTGAAAAGTATTGATACCAGTGAAAGCTATGAATGATTTTACTTAAAGCTCAACAATAAAATCATTTAAATTGCTAGCATTTGGCGTTACACATCAGTTGTCCAGTCCATAGTATAGTACACTGAAATAGTGACCACAATCAACTCAACTACAGTAAGGCATTTAGGAAGGATGAGACCATCGGCGGCTATCATCTTGGCTTACAGTATTCTTTCAAAATCGCCCTCAATGTTGTGTCTCACATCACAATTGCAGTCCTATCTTCGGTGTGGTATCTAAAATTCTAGTGTAACTAATAATTAAATTGTACTTATTGGATTCCTTGACCTTTTCGTAGAATGCCAGCACACTTCCGTGAAGCTCGAAAGAGGTATCCGATGGCATTTACTAACATATGCATATCTCACTAAATGTTTGGGCTAGGAAATTTGCATAATAGGCAAGCACATCGTTTCAATAATCAATATCAACCTTAAAACGATATAATGAATGAGTTTCCTTTACTGTGGGAATACCTTTTTATCTTGACACGATGTGCGACTCATCATGCAAAAAGTTTTATGTTATACACATAACAAACCCGCCATCATAAGTCGGAGTGTCTCCTAGTCAACACTTAACAACGGACTACAGAAACCGGTTTAACCGATCTATGTAAGACATACGTGATTCGCCGTCTAATTTGATCCAAGGACCATGGTAAATGTCCCAAAACAGGTTTGAATCGCTGCTTCTGAGAAAAAATCATGAGTATTTATTCGTGCGCGAGGCCAAATGCTACATGCGTTGATGAACGCGACAATGGCTATCAAGGGAGCTCCGCACGTGCAAACGATTCTGATTGCGGTTGATTCGTGTCTACCTCCACTCTTTCCCCATGGCTCGCGAGACAAAGCAGAGTACCGTAAGCATTTCTATTATTTTATTGTGAGTGAGAATGACTAATATTGTGTTGAAGGTTTGAAAATAATAACTACTAAATTAATACGTAGTGATTGTTGATCAACTCGATTTTTTCAAATAGAATTTCAGTGAGCTAACAAACTTAAGGTAATTTTTCATAAGCTAACTGCAGGCGTGTGGAGCAACTGTAGGTATGCACGTAAAAACAAAATTATTATTATTGTTAATAGGCTCAACATACGTTAAATGACGTTCTTCATGTCACGCCCAGGTCCAAAGAGAGATAGAGATATCAAGAGAAAATGCGAATTTGCATCCACAAAAAGACAAAAGAAAACTGAAAGAGCCTTATCGGATCGGGCCTCAGGTTTAAGATTGATAAATTACCTCAAAAAACATCTCATAGTATGACAAAATCAGATAAATTGATTTCTTTGACGTCAGATATCGCAACCGCCAATACTTCATTCAATTTGGAAAGTACTTCGGATGTATTAAGTAGTAAACTACAGCTGGAAGTAGAAATAGCATCAAACTGTACCCAATCAGAATCTGAGGTGGAGAGTGGAACTCCTGAACAACAGATAAGTCGGTCAGTTAACAGTGATGAAAGCGATATTATCAAAGAAGCGTTTATAAGTTCTGATCCATGAATGTGGTCGTTTCCGCTAACCGATTCTCAACGTCATGATATTATTCAAAGTGGTCCAATGTAGTCATTAAGTAACAGCGATGATGGTTATTCCATGGGTGATGATCGTAGGCACTTTTCTCATGTTTATTTTTTAAGAAGACTCAGCAATGGTGAAACTCATCATCGTCGCTGGCTAGTTTATTCTAGTAATCAAAACAAAGTTTCTGTGTAGACTTTTTAGTAATTCTCAAACTCAGATGGTTCAGGGAGGATGCTGTGACTGGAAACACAATAAATATTTTACAAGGACACGAGAAAACCAGAGAACATATATCATTTATGTTTCAATGGCTAACGTTCGAGAAGCAAATTAAGCATGGAAAAACAAAAGATAAAGAAAACAAAAGGCTAATTCATGAATCTCAAAAAAATTTGTACAATTTATTTGAAAGATTAATTCACATCATTATCTTCTTTGCATAATCTGGCATTCAGGGGGCCTAGAAAATCTCTTAGAATAGACTGTAGTGGAAATGCCAGCAACTTGATAGGCATTCAAATTGCTTACTAAATATTATCTCACGCTTCAGGAACACATGAAACAACAACTTGTAACATTATCTAAGTCACAATATTCGAAATGAGTTGATACGGATAATGGCGAAAGAGTGACTGGAGAAGTGATTCGAAGGGTAGAAGAAGCGAAATATTATTCTTTTTGTTTTTGCTTTACTGCGCAAGAGACTATATTCGAGTTGAACAAATGTCTGTTGTATTACGATTTTGCAACATAACAATCGGTAAAATAGAAGAACAATTTATTGGGTTTCTTGTTGTCGCTGAGTCAACTTGGGACTACCTAACTAATGTAATACTTGAAGAATTCGAAAAAAATGAACTAGATATTCGTAATTGTCGTGGCCAAAAGTACGACAATGGTGCTAATATGATAGGCATAAAAAACGGAGTTTAAACTCGAATTTTGAATATTTATCGGCAGGCATTTTTTATACCTTGCGGTTGTCATAGTTGGAACCTGCTGTTAGTAGATGTAGCTAATTCTTTCGTGGCAGCAAAAAGATTTTTTGGTTTTTTGGTTCAAAAAATTTATTCAGGCAAACTAAGACTTACTTTAAAACCTTTACCAGGCACAAAATGGGAAAGCAGGATCGTAGCAGTTAAAGCCATATTATTCCAATTTAATGATTTTATTGAATATATCGAGAGCTTAAAAAATCACACAGAAGAATCCGATTCAGTTCTATACGAAATTCTCAACTTAGAGTTTGTTACATCGTTACATTTATGGTATGCAATATTATCGCAAGTGAATATCATAAGCAAATTATAGTAATCCGTAGAAGTCTATACAAGCATTGCCCTTGATCATTTGCATATATTCTGTGACTGAATCAAAGAATATTTTCATATTGGATTCGAACAATGCTTATCTGACGCTCATCGATTTATTGAAAGCAGTAATTATGACTTGCCAAAAGAATTTAAAAATAAAAGGTTCGTAAAAATAAAAGGGTATTCACTTATGAAAGTAGTGATGAACCCATACAGTCTCCAAAATTCGGTTCGAAACAGAGTCTTTCAATATTTACTATGGTTGATTCCATAATGAGCAGTATGGATACAAGATTTACATCTTTGAATCAACATTATGCAAAGTATTCAAAAAGAGCATTTATTAAAACATTGACAAGACTTAGCCCAGTCTTCCGAATGGGTGAGAGCAGTGACATCCCATTTTATGAATTGTATGCCGAACTGCAAACAATTATGCCAATTATGACCGCCTGCTTCGGAGACGTAAAACGGCTGCTTCAATACATATCCATGATGCAGTAAATTGTTTAAGTGCATTTATTCAGAATCGCGCAGTGACCCAATTAAATTCGAATTCTGTGCCCCAATTACCTATTTACTTTTTCACTCAGTGACCCACATGCTATATTGCAATATAAACACATTCGCTAGTTAAGTGCATTAATTTTGATGAAAGGGCATTAAATACAGTTTTATTTTTATTTGAATCGATTAATTGTAACAATTCCGTGACCCATTTTTAAATATTGAACATTACCACATTTCACACAATTCTATTTAAAATTAACAAAAAGATAAAAATGAGTTTAAAGTGCAGCCTCCCTTATTGCATGGCGTTCGATAATACATTTAAATTTGTCACTTGCAAAGCATTCTGCAATCGAAAACTCCATGGAGCCTGCATTGATGCGCCAAGGGATTGGCACAACACTTTCGTCTATGCACATTTCATTTGCTCTGACTGCCAAAACTTTGAAAACCTGCTAAAATGCATGTACGATAGCAGCTTCTATTCATCAGCTTAATTCAGACAAAGACCATCTTCTTTATAAGCAACAAGCGCAGACTAGGTCTAATGATTAAAGTTTTGCAGAAATGGCCGATTGCTTTGATGGATTGGCCTCAACAATAAATAACTCCAGTATCAGTTCTAGCAAAACCGAAAAAATGCTTGAAGAACTAAAGAGTGCTCTTATTTCAATTAAAGATAATTGTTGAACGAGACGACCCAAATTGAAAGTATGCTGGAAGAATTGAAAGATGCTTTAGCAGTGAAGGATGGATCGATTAATTATCCATTTAATGCATCGGCTCCCATGTCATATAGCACTATCGGAACTCGCCTGCGTGATTTGGAAAAAAAGTTTCTGATATCGACAGCAAAATTTCTAAATAAAATTCAGAATTCCCGAAAATTTTGGAGGAAAAACTGCTAAGAGCCATTCATAGTATCGAAAAAAAATTTGCTTGAAAAAATTAACTCTAAAGTAAATTCAACGCCATCATTAAATCACGAGCTGATATTCGCAGAATTTAAGCAAGCAGCAATGGTCAACTCTAGCCACAAAGAAGTGAAGGATGCTTCTACATCTCCTATGAAGAAAATAACCCCTGTCGCAAAAATGCAGTCGGCCAAATCTCCTGTTCGGTGTACAAATAACATTATCCAATTTGGCACTCCCTGGTCGGAAGAGGAATGGAACAGGCGGATCGAGAAAATTAAAATGGCGAATTCCCAACATCTGAAAATAATACCTGAATCACACCGGAAAAATCCTGAATACCAAGTATTTTTCGTCAAAGGAGCTCCAAAGTCGGCAGATGTTGTGTGCATGAGGAAGTTTCTCAAATTTGAGCTCTTAATTGAAAACTGTTCTATAGAGTTGGTGCAACGCAACTACAAGTTCTTCAAAGTATATATTCCTGCACGATATGCCTGGATGTTCATCAATCTACAAGAGGATAACAAGTGCCAGAACCGGAATGGAATGACTTTTAGGAAATGGAAATCCAAATCTTAATTCACTAAAGTAAGACGATTGATCAAAATAAAAATAAATATGAATCTCAGTAATTTTTAAAAACCGATTAAAAATGTATTCAAAATTTAATGAGAAGTAGAAGATCTTCAACATCCAATATAGTTGGCTCGTCACCAAGGACTTACTCTTCTGATATGATTCAGTCTCATTCTCAGATGTTGACTTTCTCTTCAAATTATAGACACTTGGAGAGACAAATTTCCACTGAAACTCAGACCACCCAGAGTAATGAGATGCGTAATTCTCCTCTGATTGAACCGATAATTGCACCTGTTAACAGCCTCTTCCAAAAAACTGTCTACAATCAACTACACTCACAGCTTACCCAAATTTTGCCCGTGGTGATACATTGGCTCCGTCTTCTGAGGGTATAGTCCTTGTTCCGCCAGTTTCAGACACTCCGATCTATACTTTCACTAAACCCACCTCCTGTGAAGTTGGCTACTGATACGAAGGATTATCTTGAGAGTAGATATCTACTTTCTAGACTTAGGGACCACAAATTGTTTGATAGCGTTCGACTTTATCTTGCTTACTTGCACAAAGCGCCTGAATCAACCTGTTTCGATGGTAATATCAAAATTAATCTCAAAATACTAATTCAGCAAGAAGGCCTGCCTATTGAGATTGAACAATTACGCCATCTATTTGTAAAATATTACGAGACTTTCTGCTGACTAGGTTAAAAAATGACCTGGAAACATACGCTTTGCATGTGAGATCTAAGCATGACTCTATGCTCCAAAAAGCAAGAGAAGAATTTAAAAAATATCATTCCTCATGCTAACTTACCATTAAATGGTATTAAACTCTTTTACCATAATTGTAGCGGTATGAGAGGAAAAATAATGATGCTAAGTCCTGCCATTTTAATGTATTAACGTTCACCGAAACCTGGCTACATGATGGTTACATATACGAAGAAATTCTAGACAGTACTTTGGACTATTTATAGAGCTGATCGTGACTACTTATCCACAGGCCTAACCAAAGGTGGCGGAGTGTTGATTGCGATCAAAAGTTCCATGGCCTATGAAAACGTTGATACTACCTCCTATAAAACTTTTGAACATAAGGTGGTTCGAATACGCTTAGGCAAGTGGTTTTTATATAAAGGGGTATTTTACATTCCACCAAAATTTGACGTAACCTCCTACGAGAAGATATGTGAAATTATAAATTCTATTGCTGCATCTCTAGAGGAACATGATCAAATTATAGTTTTGGGAGACTTTAACCGTCCTACTTTATCTTTTACTCCTGATGAAACTGATAACCATCTTCTACCAGTAAACCTCTCAAATACCATCAATCTGAATCTAATCAATGCCTTTTATGGTAATGACTTACAACAAGTATCACTGACTCCCAACCAAAACGGAATCTGGTTGGATCTTATTTTTACAAATGCTTATGACGATGTTGTGGTAAGTCCAACCAATGACAAAGAGAACCTTTTCTCTAACACGCGAAGCCGTTTCGCTTCTTCGGTTGAACTTCCCATATCTGATGTAACTTTTTCCCGAACGTACAATGACTGTATTGTACTTGATTTCATAAATGCTGATTACAATAGCATTAAATTTTATCTTGCAAATATTGATTGGAACTATCTTTCAAGTTTAGATTTAGAGGAAGCCGTCTCTTCATTCTATAAAACACTCTTCATATGCATTGAGACTCATGTTCCTAACATAAAGAAAAACCCTAAAGTTTCCGAGCCCTGGCTTGATCGCGACCTTCAATCAAAGGAACAAGCTCTATAAATTAATGAGAGATAACAACTTTGGCACAAGCCTTAAGATTAAATATGATGAGCTGGCTATGGAATTCGCTATAAGATCTCGCGAAGCATATGATCAATACATCAATTCAACCGGGGAAAATATTATTCGCCATCCCAAATTTTTCAATTTCGTAAAAACGAAGCAAAAAGCCACCGGATTTCTAACATCAATGTATTACGGTGATAGTAATTCAATTTGCCCTCAAATCGTATGCGGCCTTTTTGCCAAGTATTGCCATGAGGTTTTCTGCACGGCCACCAATTCTTCTAGCAAACCAATTTGCCATTCAACGACAGCACCATTCATTGATGAAATGAGTTTGTCAAGTGAAGGTATCGTAAACGTTATTAAAGAACTTAATATTAACAAGGGACTTGGGCCTAACTCTCTTCGACCGACATTTCTTCCCCTATGTTTATTCTATTCAACGCATCTTTATCACGAGAGGCTTTTCCAACTGTGTGGAAGTCTTCTCATTTGACTCCGATTTTCAAAAGTGGCGATAAGCGGTCTATAACAAACTATAGAGGTATTGCGGTACTTTCAGCTATTCCGAAGTGTTCGAAAAAATTGTTTGTGATAAGCTTACCACGTTATTTGAATCACGTTTAAACGAACAGCAGCATGGTTTTCGCAAAGGTCGATCAACTACCACTAACCTAATGCTTCTTACCTCAACTATTCTCTGCGAAATGGAAAAAAGTAACCAGATTGACGCTGTTTACACGGACTTCACCAAAGCTTTTGATCGAGTCGATCATGGAATTTTGATCTCCAAACTTCTGAAGTTCGGCATCTCTGGGTCCTTACTGAGTTGGGTTGCATCATACCTAAATAATCGAACACAGTTTGTGAAATTCCAAGGCACTTTTTCCAGACAAATTATTGCCTCTCCTGGAGTTCCACAAGGTAGTCACCTGGGTTCCCTTTTATTCAACATCTTTATTTCCGACTTGTCTGAAATTTTAAGTGACGTACCTCATCTTCTGTATGCTGACGACCTCAAAATATATCACACCATCAATTCCGATTCCAAGGTTATTTTTCTGCAAGCCAAAATAAATTCATTATTGAAATGGTGTAACGATAACATGCTTTATCTAAATGTTGGAAAGTGCTATGTTATAAGCTTCTCGAGGAAAAATTCAATATTTGAGCACACTTATAACCTGAATAATTCCCCACTTCAAAAAGTTGACCAGATCTGAGACCTAGGCGTTTCGTTGGACAGAAAGTTGAATTTCCATTCTCAATACGATACAATTCTTGCTCGGGCATGTAAGCAGCTCGGTTTCATAAAACGTCGCGTCAAAGAATTCGAAAACTTATGGGTCACCAAAACTCTATACACTTCATTTGTTCGCCCCCTCCTTGAATATGGTTGTATCATTTGGAATCCATGCTTTGGGAATCGCAGCATCCGCATTGAATCTGTGCAGAAACAGTTTATTCTTTTTTGCCTTGCGTGATGCTTATGATCCAAGAGACTTTGCTAACTTGCCATCTTACCAGCAATGATTAAATATTTTGAATCTTTCCTCGCACTCATCTCGAAGAACAATCTTAAATTCTTGCTTTGTTTTGAATGTAATCAATAAGATAGTAAATGTTGCATCACTATCAGGCAAAATCACGTTCAAGGAAACGATTAAACATACTAGGAGCACTCGTCTGCTTCATGAAGACCAACATAAAACCACCTACGCAGACAACGAGCCAATTAATAGGTGTTGCAAGATCTTCAATTCTATGAGTGAACATTACTCTGCTTCTATCTCAATACATAACTCCAAAAAAAAAGATTACTGACGCATTAAAATAATTTATTGTTAAATATATATTTACTTTTTTTGTGATTTGTTTAGATATAAGTACTTTTTTTTGTGGTTGCCTTGTTTGGCTTAATAAATAAATAAATAAATACTTTTTTAAGGAATACAATGGGTCAGCAAAGACTTTCAACGTTTGGGGTCTTATCCATTGAGGCTGATATTGCATCTAAGTTGGACCACAATGCAATTATTAAGGAGCTTAGTAAGGCGAAAAGTAGAAAATTTCTGTTGATTTAATTTTCACTGTTAAAGTCTAGTCAGCAAGTGGTATCATCTTGAAAGAGCAGGAATAGAATAGTCGGATAATATAATTCCGTTCACCGATTTATAAGGGTAGTATACAGAGTCCAACTAATGGTTTTTCAATTTTAACTCACATTGAGAAAACACTTGCTGACGAGACTCTGACTTATTTATGTTACAGCAAAAATGTTTGCTTTTGTACGAATAAAATAATCTGTTTAATTTTTTGTTGTTTCCATAATATTCTTCTAGTTGTGTCATTGTAGGGCCTCGTGGAGTTTATCTTGCCCACATACATTTTTGGCCTAGCACCGCCGCTGTGGTCCAGTCAATTAGTCTCCAAAATCATGCAACTTGACGCCTCTAGATTATATTCTTTGGGAGAACCAACAACAATGGCAGAAAATGTTTGACCCTGTGTATTGGAAAGGTGGCAAACAATTAGATTAATCGAACTTGCTTTATTGATACTTGTTAAAGTGGCAATTTATTAGAAATAATTTTGAAAGGCTGAATAGCATTGAATTTACTTTCATTAAGAAATAAAAAGATAATCGAAATAATTTTGAATGCTTTATTTCAACTGAAAGTTCTCAAACTAAAAAAAACACCCTATACCATTATGTTATACGGATATAAATTTCTAAAATTCCATATCGCAAAGGCTACTTGATGTAAAAAAAAGTTTTCAGATGTATTTTATATTTTCAATAAAGAATACAAAGAGTCAAAAACTAAAATTGTTGATGCTTCGCCATTGTATGCGCATCAATGAAATTAATATTTGTAACTGGGTATAACTACATATATAGTATACTCTTGAATAATTTATCATGTAACAAATGTAATATTGAAGGAAAAAACGTATATACTTACACTTATTAGAGAATGATCATATTGAGCTCGTTCGGAGAGCATAAGGAGTTGACTTTCATTCACCCGAATGGCTCGCTGCATCTTCGGACTCAGCATTAAATATTTCTTTCACTTTGAATTATTTATCTTTGACGAACACCTTCAGCAACATTTTAGCTCTTCACATTTTTATTTTATATTGATTTTATTTACTAATTTACGTATATTCAATAATACCTGGCTTTAATAGTGGAACATGTTTAATGCTTTCTTTGAACATTTGTTAATGGACATTATTTTCAAATTTTATTCAATTTGCATTATTGTAATAGATCACTAAACGCACTCACGTTAAACATTATGAATCATTATTATTGTTTTCCACTCGTTTCAGCCCCCTCAGGTGGCGCTTTCAAATAACTAACTCACTACTCAATATCTTATTAAACATATTTTTCAAATCACTTTTATAATATCTGACTATGGTTCTTCGTTCACTTTCTCTTCTTAAATAATTTTGTCTGTTTTTCATCAACCATTTTTAATCAGCGCAATTTCTTCTTGCTTATATAGACATCCAACTTCTATAGAAAAAGTTTTGAGTAGAAAAAGAAAAAACGATTAGTCTTAGATAATGTAAAACGGAAAATAGCCAAGGACTCAGTCAGTACTTCAATTAACTCAAAAACTTTTAATAGTCCTTCTTGGCCGCCATCTGCGTTCAACTACAGCGTGACAAAGGAGCACGAGGTCGAAATTGAAAATGAACGTTTTCAATATTCGATCGATAATAAATCGTTTTAACGATATCATTATCCTTTGTTTGGATCATATAAATGCCAGCCTTCTATTTTACTTTTCAAAGTTGACAAAGAACTTTTCGAAAACACATTTATCATGAAGTCAGGAGAACATACCGAATCATTCTGGGCGCTAGGCGCCCTCAAATCTCATTAATTCAGCATTTATTATACGGTTTTATTGATTATTTATTCGTTTGAATGAAACTTTTCGGATAAAGTTGAGGTTAATAAAAAATACGTTGAAAATTTATGAGTTTTCCAATAATGATATACAGTTGAGCTTATATCTTGCTTTGTAAATATTTATGAAGTATCAATAAAATTGAACCTTACTATGCGGCAAGGAGGTTTATGTGAGAAACTACCAAAAAGTTAAAACACAATTAAAGCCAATAGATACAATAATCTGTTGGATTTAATTTCATAATTTGTGTTTCAATCATAATTGTATGACAAATTTAAAGAAAACTGAAGAATCTTTCGTTTCACCCAAAAATCCGTCAAGGCTTCTAGTCCATCCGAAGGATCACTTAAAATAAATCTCGTTGTGACCAACGAGATTAAACCTGAGAGCTTACGAGGTGAATACTCTAATCACTATACTCGAACTACTTATTTTATTGGCTTATTCTATTTAAAATTTGAAATGTTTTGTGTGGGTTTTTACGTAGAATTTCATTGTTTTATTCTACATCAAGTCTCCCACATAAGATTTCGAATTTTAAATTTTGCTTCGATTTGAATTTACATGGAATTTGCTCTATAAATCTCCTGGTTTCACTTTCACAACTAATTCATGCAAACATTTTACTAGCTTTGCAATTCTCATTGCCTTCACATGATGGGAATACGAATAACATTTTGGAGACATTCTATCCTAGCGGCAGCTGCCTATTTACATATAATTTTTTTTTTGTTAGCTTGTAATTTTCTTCATGTTTCTTAGATACATTGCGAAATCAGCTTGAGTAAACCGTTCATGTGCAACAATATTATTTTTCAACATGTCCTCGAATACAAGGAGCACGAACTCACCAACGTTTAGTGGGTTGAGTTGCCTTTGGCAATTTTTGGGATGCTGTAAATCGATCGTTTATCAATTCTTCTCACTGGTAATCAGAACTTCGTTGTGCTCGCTGAATCACATCCTTAAGCTGTTTGGTCCTCGAGCTTGTGTTTGGGATTATGCTTGAAGCTTAAATATGTTACGAACTGTCTAGATGGAATCAAGTGGAAAGATAACAAGGATAATATGGTTGGTATGATATAAGGGCTTTAGTTGAATAGAATACGATGTACAAGCATTTCAAAATATTTAAACAATTTTTTTTTTAGCTAACCCATTATCTGAACAGAAGCAAAATTGTGAATCAGTGTGATACTTCATCAAATCAAGGTCCAGGGGGAAACTCAATCAAAAACATATGTTTGACCTTTTTTTGCAATTTCTGGTACTTATTTTAAAATCCTAGTTAAGGTTAAAAGCACTTTATTCAATTTTTATCATTGTACATTCTTAAAGCATATAAAGCAAATTCCAAACTATAAAAAATACTGAAACTGAATGGCCCGAATGGATCTCTAAATTTATTCATTATTAATTACAAACGTTTAATCAAAACAACAGTATCGAATTCCATTTAACTTAAATTGTTGCATATTTTATGATCCAATTGGAAAAAGGAGAATAAACCAACCAACAATATTCAAAAGTTAATTATAATACTAGCACAACAGTGAACTTTTTTATCATATTATCTAACATGTTATAAACTAATTCTAACAAAATTCAATTAAAAGCTTTCGTTTATAGTAATAAAATGCTAACACAATATTCCTAACCTAAAGGTCAAACTTTATCATTGAACCGAATAAAATACACATCACATATACCTATCATAAATATTGAAACGTACCCCTAATTTTTAACCTAAAAGAACAACAACCCAACTAAATGTAGCAATGATGAGCTGAACCTCAAAACCAAGCAATGAAAGACACCAAATAACAAACAAGTTGGGTAGACAGACCTATGCTCATGTCAGAAGGGTTTTGTACTCAACTTACAAAATGCAGTAACCAGCAACAAATAAAATCAAGAAACATATCAAAGACGATTTTATTGAAGAAAATGTGAAATTCGAGGATCATACTATTATTAAGTTGAACGAATTTTGACTTCTGAGGTATTTGTTATAGTTATACCCATAGATATCTCCCTTGAACATTTTTTTCAGATTTTTTAGATCACGGGTGTCCATTCGCGAGGGAGGAAACACATTTTTCATGTATTTCCCCTTGTGCCCCCACTGAAGCAAAAACTGTCAATTTAAGAACTGTTTTGAAAAGCTCTCATAGATAACTTACAGTTGGTACTCATATCGGCTACGTTTGATGAAATTTTTTTTCAGGGGCCACTCCTCTGTACTGTGATCATCGATTCATGGCCTATTTTTTCGAATCCTAGAATGGTTACAAAGCCTTTTTGCTAGGAGCTCTCTCCTGCCTCTTCGACTTGTTTCAATCATATGTACTCATCTTCATGATACCTATCATTCCCGAAATTTTCATGCAAATCCTAGCAAAGCTGTAGTGTCTAAGTCGGTAAAAAGCGCATATGGCTCCATAGCCATATGTTTCCATAGTAATACAGGGCATATTGTTCCATAGTAATACAGGAAAATTCAAATCGCTATAACTTCGTCAAATACTATTCGATCTTCATGAAACTTTAAGAAAATATCAACCTTATAAATAGTCACCTGTTTGCTAAATTTTATTGAATTTAAGGGAGTGCCGCAGAATCTACCTGCGGAGGAACGAATGCGACAGAGATGCTGTCGCCCACGAAGAACGAGAACGCTCTCTCAGTGATTGGCAACAGTCCTGGGTGAGCGATACAAAAGGTAAGTGGACCGCACGCCTTATTGGTGACCTGAGGCCGTGGCTCAATCGAAGGCATG
This sequence comes from Odontomyia ornata, assembly GCA_963969285.1. Classification (NCBI taxonomy): domain Eukaryota; kingdom Metazoa; phylum Arthropoda; class Insecta; order Diptera; family Stratiomyidae; genus Odontomyia; species Odontomyia ornata. The sequence goes on along the minus strand of OZ017738.1, from coordinate 53,745,784 downwards.
GTGAGACTGACTTCTATCTAACTCAGCTACTGAGTGGACATGGATACTTTCGGTCTTACCTGCACAAGATTGGTAAATCACGGTCTCCTGACTGCATTTTCTGTGCTGGAGAGGTCGATGATGCCTACCACACATTTTGGGTAAATTTCTCGAGAGAAATTTACCTATTGCGGAGAGCATCATATATATATATATATATATATATATATATATATATATATATATATATATATATATATATATATATATATATATATATATATATATATATATATATATATATATATATATATATATATATATATATATATATATATATATATATATATATAAAAATATATATATATATATATATATATATATATATATATATATATATATACATATATATATGGGATATAACGAAATTTGTGACCACGCTAGAGGTTGCAATTTTGCTTCGATTTTCACCAAATTTTCAGGAAAGGTATATTGAAAAATTATCTCGGTTAAGTTCATGAACCAGCTATATCGGCCGGGCAAAAACAAAATGGCGGCCATTTTAGACGAAAAATCGTGATTTCTGTGCTGACCAAAGTATAGCTCCGATTTGGATGAAATTTGGTACAAGGGTTCATTGATGTATGTGATGAATCTCACAATAAAAAATCCAAAGTCGGTACGGCAGAAACAAAATGGCGGCCGCTCAAAGGTCGAAAAACGTGCAAAATTTTGTTGTTGTAATAGTGGTCAAAGCTTTCAACAGATTTTCATGAAATTCGGTGGTTTGATAGAAATTATAAGTATCTAGAGAATTACGTGAAAAAACTGGAGGTCAGGTTGCAAAAAACAAAATGGCGGCCAATTGAAAGTCAAATTTTCAAAATTTTGATCCGACATATATAAAACTTGGTTTCAAGATAGACATTACTTACACCTACAGTCTTTGATATTTTGGTGATCATGCATATGCAAATTTCAAAATGGCGGCCGTTTAAATATGCGTTTTTTTCATGTTTTTGTGGCTCTCTAGCGGTCACATTTTCCAACGGATTTTGATGAAACTTGAGATTATGAATCTCTGTACTATGTTCTTGTATTTTACAGGAAATTATTAAAATTGAATGAAAAATAAAAAAGTCGAAAATTTAAAGCCTAATATTTTTAGCTGCCATTTTCTTTAAAAATTGAATTATTTTGCCCTGTCTAGAGTGAAACTCCGATTTGAACGAGATAGTACATTGATTGATGAGGTCCTAGCATACAAAGATTTCAAATAATCCAAAATCAAATGCATGCATTCAAAATGCCGGCCCCCAAAGGTCTGAAGGCAAGCGCAATTCGCTATTTTAGTGCCAACTGAAATAATGAATATTTTTCATGGAAACGTTCTAAATGACTTTACTTGAAAGAACTCATAAACCAGATCATTTTTAAGATATTGTAAAATATTTTTAACAATACTCTAAAAAATTATAAAATCGCGACTTGTCTGTCTGTCCGTCCGTCCGCCCGTTTGTTCGTGCGTCATAACAAGTTTTCTCGCAAACCACATGAGCTAGAATGAGGAAATTTTCTACGTAGGTCAAAAGTGGTGCCTCTTGAAATTTGCAGTCGAAGAAAATATTTTAAGGTATTTAAGGGGGGTCTCCCCATACAGGCGGGTCTCCCCATACAGGGGGGTGGCATACAAGGTTTTTTATTTCTGTAGCCCTCTAGCAGCCAAGGTTCTCAACAGATTCCGTTGAAACTTGAAATTATAAAATCGAATGACAAATAAAACAGTCGAAAATTTACAGCTTAATATTTTTAGCAGCCGATTTCAATAAAAATCGAAATGACGGCCCTCATACTTCAGAAAAAAATTGAAAATGTATATATTAATGGCAATGCAAGTGCTGATTAAACTTTTATGGAAATCTTTTGAAATTAACTATTCGAGCTTTTTAAGCCTTTGTGTGGTTACCACTGTGAACTGTGTAAACAGCAAATGCGAGAAGGGCGAAACCGGTATTTATATATTTACAACAATTTATGATCCGCCGATTTTCGATATGTAATCCATACGCGTGCGACTCAATTTAATTAGCAAAATATTTGCGCCCCGATAAAAGGTCTCTAAAAACGAACTTGGCCAGGTTTTTTTTTATGTTAATAAATACCCATGTGGTACTACGAAAATTGCAGAAAGAAGTTTAATAGTAGGCAAGCCAAATTCTTTTTCAAAACTTTACGCTACATACGAGAAATTTACCTTTCCGGCTGGTGCTGCCAACGGGGATTTTTTTGTATGCAAGAGGTGGGAAGGGCAGCGCCGTGACCTCATTGATGAAATGGGAGATTTCTCTCCGGATGAACTCACTCGAGAGATGCTCACATCCGTTGACAAATGGAACTGTGTGGCACATTACGCTCGGGCAGTCCTTAAGATAAAAAGGAAAATATATGAGCGCCTGGAGGTGTCCAGGGCGGAGGGGTCTCTTTTCTAGAAATCCCTCTCCCTTCCCCTCCTTCCGCTGGAAAGGGATCCCTGTAGCCCGGTGGCGCCTAAACGCGTAGAGAAACGAGGTTTAGCCCGAAGTAATGTGTCAAACGGTTCCAGGCTAGGTTCTCAGATTGACAGGGGAGGTGTTTAGTGGGTAGTCCAAGGGTATCCTCCATGGGAGTCCCACACTGCCAGACTCGGCGGGCGTAAATACCTTCACCTTACTACCAAAAAACAAAGGGGGACCGTCAAGATTTTATTCAAGAAAACATAAAATCGATAAATCATACTATTACTAACAAAGTTGAGTGAATTTCGACTTCTCATGTATTTGTTGTTGTTGCACTCATTAAGGCCTACATTCATGATTTTTTTCAGATTTTTCGGATGGAAGGTGTCCAATCGCGAGGGGTGGGGGTACGCGAGAAGTTCGTACATTTCCCCTTCCCCTGCCCCCCTCGGTACTCATAAGGCAATTTTAAGACTTGTTTTGAAAAGATCTCATTAAGACCTTTCCAATGACACCCTACTCGACTACAAATGGTGAATTTTTTTGAGGGGTCACCTCCCGACATGGGGAGACCCCCTTAAACCCCCTTGAAAAATTTTTCCGCCCTTGAACTTTCAAGAAGCCACCACTTCTGACCTTTCCACAAAGTTTCATGGCTGTAGCCTCTATAGTTTCGGAGAAAAAGTGCTGTGACATACAGACGCACGGACGGACGGACTGACGGACAGGCGGACACAGGTCGTGATTGCAAAAGGGTTTTGTATTTTAGTACAAAACCCTAAAAACAAGTTGGGTAGACAGACCTACGCTCATGTCAGAAGGGTTTTGTACTCAACTTATAAAATGCAATCATCCGCAACGAACGACGATTTTGTTGGAAAAAATATGAAATTCGAAGATAATACTATTATTAACAAAGTTGAACGAATTTTGATTTCTAAGGTATTTGTTATTGTCATACTCATAATTATCTCCCTTGATAATTGTTTCAGATTTTTTACATCACAAGTGTCCATTCGGGAGGGAGGAAACATATTATTCAAGTATTTACCCCCAATCTCCCTGCTTCAGCTTAATATTATTGTCAAAGGCATCGGTGAATTGGTTATTGCTGCCAACTTAGAAGGTCATCGATGTCATTTTGGTTTTGGTAAGATGGACTTATTTGGCTAAGATGCCAAAGCAAAGCAATCAATATGGGCGTATGCTCCCTTTAACCCTAATCACCCTAGGTCATTTCACTTACATTAATGCCTGCGATGACTCTCTTGGACTCATATAGAGAGTTTATACAGAAAGTGCTTTATTATGTTAGACTAGTTATTCTTTTAGTCATTATGAAAGGTAGAAATAGTACAAATAATTAGAGTTCGAAAAATATGTAATATAAAATTAAATTTATTATTTATTAATACAGTTCTTACAAACTACGATTTCTCTGCATGCTCACTGCAAACTTTTTTCTTGCAGCCACTGCATATTTGTTTGTTCATGCGACCAAGTGCTGCTGGACACATATAGCACCTTCGCTTTGTTGTCTTTAGATTTTGCGGATTCTGCATCTGCTCTTCGGTATTATTGCCTGTAACCCTGTTCATAGCATCAACTGTCGATTTTGAGAGAAATGCAGAACTGCGCCTCTCGATGTTTCGTTTTAACTAATTCGCACACCAATTCGTTTTTGGTTTCGCAGCATTCCAGTCTGGATACATATTTAGCCACAGGATCTAAGCTGCTACTCCGGCCACGTCAATTATGTTGTAAAACTGTGCCATTGACCATCGTTTTGTTTTTCATCTTGCGGAAAAAGCATGACATTGCTGGTCCAATGTATCTACACCACCTTTTGTAGCATTATAAAATAAATTGATAGCAGATTTGTTTTATTCTCGGCATCAATACTGTTGTCGTGATGCATCGTCGATAACAATATCACGGCTCGGGTTTTCTTTGGTACATAGCTTACCAATGTCATATTTTTTCGAAAACCAAAAACATTTGACTCTATAGGTCGATGGCGATGGGGCAGAAAATTTGGTGGAATGCACCTTTTGTTTTTGCGCAGAGTCCCAACGCTAGTCAGTCCGACGCTCAATGATTTTTGCGCTAGCTCAAAACTAGTGAAGAAGTTATCAAACGTGATGTTTCTGTTTGTTCTGTGAAATGGGATGCACAGTTCTTCTACCACTTTGGTTCCAAGATTATAAGACCTATCCGGACCCTCTTTTCCTGAATATGGAATTCCATGAAGTGGATAGCTATTCTTGCTGTCACATATCCACCAGATTTTCATTCCGTATTTATCTGGCTTAGAAGGAATAGATTGCTGAAAAGATACTCTACCTCGAAAAGGCACTAGTTGCTCATCAATTGCCAGGTTTTCTCCAGGAATGTAACGTTTTAATAAATTGGAATTTATTAAATCCCAAACCTCACGAATGCGCGCAAATTTGTCGTGGCTCCTTCTTACTGAGTGCGTGGTTTTATCATCAAACCGGAGGCACTGACTAAATACTTCAAAGCAATTGCGGGACATACTTGCTTTGAATAAAATATTACCAAAGGATGCCAAAATTCTCGCATATCTGAACATCCTTGTTTATTGGTCCCAGCATGAATCAGCAGTCCGGTATAACAACGAATCTCAGTTTCATCTGTGTTCTTTCACTTTTCTTTGTGTTATTGCAAACCATGCAAATTGGTACATTTGACAATTATATCGATAACGTTCTCACTTATGATAAGAGAAAAAGCATCAATTGGCGAATCAACTTGTTTTCCCGGGACTAGCCTGACTTTATGAACCCCACCTTTTATGATATTATGTGCGGGAGTCCTACCGAGTGGATAGGGGATTGATTGCCACTGGGTGCCATCCTTACCAGTAAAACACATTGCTTCCGTAGCTGGATCCACTTCCTCATTATCCGATTCTGACATTAGTTGCTCATCAGCGATATTGGATTCATCTTCCAATATGTCCAGATCACTATCGGAAAAATCACTTTCAATATCCTGTTGCGAGTTGTTTTCAGAATCTTCATCACTTTCCTGGATTGCCATTCAAATTTCATCATCCGTCAATGGTCGCTTTTGGGCAGCCATTCTACATATAATAAGAATATGAATAAACTAATTCAATTTATGTTTACCTTTCTTTAGAAAATTCACCTTGCACAAAAAACTCAGCACTGTATTTTTATGATTATATCAGTAATATTCGTTCAGTTCACTTATTGATAACAATCACAGCCAATTAGAATGTAATAATTCAAAATTAGCAGTTGTCCATAGAAATAGAGAAGAAAAAATGACCCGTTTCTGTTCTTTTTCACTTCTATTCCGTGCATTTTGTCTATAAATAGAATAGCGAGTTAGTGAGTGAGTGAGTGAGTGAGACTGTGAGACTCATCGCAGGCGTTAACGTTGCTTTTTTGAGAACAACCCTATCGGGATTGTGTTAGTTGAAATAAAACATTTTTTTGATACATATAGGCTCGTAAATAATAATTATTAGAATACATATACCGCCGTAGACAATAAAAAATGATTCTGTCACAGTTTTATAGGAACCAAGTTCAAATGAGTCTCCGAGACTCATCCCAGGGTAATTAGGGTTAAGTTAGTGAAAATTTGGTGTACGTCTATGTTGAACTCCCAGAATTTTTCAAGTAACAGCTTGACAGTGAACCATTGGTCCACTGTCGATTTACATGCTCTAAAACCACCTTGATACTCTCCAATGATACTGTTGGCGTATGATCCGATTTTAGTTTCTTAGATCTTTGAAAATATTTTGTACGCCGTACAAAGCAGTGGTATGCCTCTATAGTTTTCGCACATCTTCATATCTGGCATGCTTTGATTTGGCGATGAAGTTATTGCAGGCGTGATAACTATTGCCCTCATTACCAGAGATTGCCACGTTATTTACCTGTGACGGAACGAGGACGCGAGGGCAATGATTGTCCGCGAGGAGAGACAGCACTGACTCAACAATTGGCAGCAGTCTTGGGTGAATTGTGTGAAGGTAAGGTGGACTGCGTGCCTCATTACGAATGTGAGACCGTGGCTAAATCGAAGGCATGGTAAGACTGACTTCTATCTGACCCAGCTTTTGAGCGGACATGGGTGTTTTCAGTCTTACCTACACAAGATTGATCAGCCGCGGTCCCTTTATTGTTGGTTTTGCCCAGCAAAGGATGATAATGCCTGCCACACATTTTCTGCTTGCACAAAATTGAACAGACTGCAAAGGAATGTATACAGGGAGACGGGAGAACTCATCCTGGGTAGTATATTTGCGGTGATGCTCGAATCGCTTGACAAATGGAACCAGGTGGCACATTGTGTTCGAACAATCCTTAAATATGAAAGGGACCAACAGCAGCCAAGGAAGTTGGGGTTGGGAGGTCACTTGTCTAAAAATTTATCTTCCCCTTTCCCCTCCAACTTAAAGGGGGATACCACAGCTTGAAGGCACCTCACGATATAAAAAAACGAGAGCTGGCCCAAGGTGATTTGTCAAACGGTTCCAGGCTGGGCTCTCAGATCGTATTTAATAGGAAGTCCAGTTGCTTATGAGGAGAAGCCTCACAATCTCTCACTTCATCTCCCAACCACAAAAAAAAATCTTCACAAAATCGTTTACATATGGCACGTTCTGATTTTCGATTATCATGGTAATCACGATGCAGAATGCCGAATGTTTTACCAGTTTAATATAATTCACACAAGTTTTTAGATTGTTTGGTTAAGTTTGATCGAATATAATTTGTCTAAAGCTATGTATTGTTTTGCCTAATATTATATCTGATTTCAAACTTTTTAAAAAAAAATTTTTTTCACAATAAAACTTATTGGTTTCATTATAATTTTCATCTATCAGTGTTTTCATATATTTTCATATAAAAGCAGCTATATGATTGCACTGACTGAGAAGTTGTAATTTCAGTAGGGTGATGTAAGTTTGCACAAAACCTTGCAATTAAAGTAAATGGTATAAAACTACTATAATAATGGTAGGACTAAAGTATAGATGGTACAAATATTTAATTGTGGGGTTCTAATCTTGGAAGATATTGTTTCAAGCGTTGGCTTTCTTATCGCTATGATTTGGAAGATTTCATTCTGAGAGAAAAATACGTTAAAACTTTAGATGTTTCGTACCAAGTGTTTTAAGTGCACCTCCTTACTGAGTGCGTCGCCTCGTTTTTCTACTCTATGCATTAAAACTAACCCCACTGTACTTATCAAGAGGGATCTCCTAGATGAGGCCCCCCCACGCTGGCTTTAAGTGGACTCAGAGCCGATACGCCCGAGGAAGATTTCTCATCCGTTGACATGATTTGGTTAGAGAAACTCATATTTCAGTCAATTAGTAGCCCTAGATACTTTACCGCTGGCTTCGATTTGATGAGTACGTCTCCAGCACATATGGCTCTTATTCTTTTTCTTCTTCGTAGCACTGCAGGTCCTCTCGGGCCTTCGCTTCCTGCAAATAGCGCCTCCAACGGTCTTGGCCCATTGCCTGCGTCCTAAAAATTTTGAAATCCGAGCAGCGATAAACGGTCTTCATCGCCCGAGACAGACCAGCTAGCCCTTAGGTTCCCCACTGTTCTCAACCCTTCTTGGGTATCCGTTTTTCGTCCATACGATTCGTGTGGCCACCGCGTTGCAGCTTCCGCAGTCTTACAAACGTTGAGACCTCTAGCTCGTGAAAAACTTCATACAGCTCATGGTTGTATCAAATTTGCCATTGGTCCCCATCTAGCTTCGCTCCGATTATTTGCCTCAGGACCTGTCACTGAAAGGCGTTCAAAATATTTGTCAATGCTTGGGTTAGGGTTTAGTTTCACACCCAAAGCATGACACAGGTTTTACCACAGGTTTGTATACTTGGAACTTTGTTTTCTTGTGTATGCAGCTTGTCTTCAAGATCGTCAAAACAGGAAAAAATGTTTTATTTGTGAGCTGTATCCTTTGATGTATTTTGCTCTTATTCTAGGGACTCTCTTTTTTATCAAGATGGCCACTTTCGTTTTCTTTAGTACTAGACTTAGCCCCCGAGCAGTCATCCGGTCTCTTGCTTAGGGCACTAGTATACCTAGTCTAAGTTCCGCCTGTTTTAAGGTACATACAGCAACTAGAGCCACAATATCATCTACAAAGCTGATCAAGTGTAACTCATATAGCATTTTCAGCATAAGTGGCCAATAGTAAGATACGTTCCACAGTTCCCTGGGTAACTCGTGGTGTAACTTCTATTCTTTGCTGGCTCTGCATTCCTCAGAAGCCGCATCAGATATTCGGGAACTTGAAAATGGTTTTCCATGATATCCAGAATATCCACCCATCTAGCGGAGTGGAAAGCATTCTTTACTTCAAGTGTCACCAACAGAATGATTCATCGCTTAGCGCTACTATATGCCTCTGCCTTTTTGATCGCACACAGTACCTCTACCATCGTATCAGCGACAGAGATTCTGCTCGAAAGCCATACTGTCAAGAAGATTTGTCCCCAGCAGTATAGATTGAATCAGTGAGTCTTCACTTGATGAGTTTCTCTAACACTTTCTCAGCCATATTTAGTATGCATAACGGGCGGTATGCAGGTGGTAATTCGAGATTTTTGTTCTCTTTGTTGATCAGCATAAGCCTCACCACATACTATCGTACCGGGAAAACTCCAATCTATAGGCAAGCGTTGAATGCACTGAGCAGCTAGTTAGGTCAATAGTGACATGCAAGTTGCAACTCCTCAGCTAGAACACCATCTGAGCGTAGAAGTTTTCTTCTTTAAAGATAAGACCGCTTCTACTATTTCCGGCTGTGTGATAAATGGGCACTCGATTTCTGTTTCAACGTGGACAGCGCTAACACGTGTAGGATGGGCGGAAATAAGTGCTCCAATATCTCGTCCATCTTTACCGCTTTATGCATGCAAGGCGCCCGTAAGGTACCAAGATTTCACATAGCTAACTTGTAGCCAAAGCTCTTTGGGTCCTTCTTCACACTGTTCACTAGGTGTTGTCAGCAGCAAGCCTTGCTGTCATTAATCAGTTTGCGAAGGCATTTCCTGGGCGACTTCCATGCTGCTATCGTTGTAATTCCATACCTGTTGAGCCTCGTGCCACAGTTTTTGATACTCTCTTCCCTTTTCAGTGATATCAGTCAACCACCATTACACTGGGAACTTGCCGTGCTAAAATTTCCGACAAAGTATGGAAGCGTTTCAAACAGTCGTGATGATGCTCATAGTCGAATTCACCACGTTTCGCCAGCTCTTATGTCCCCTGCGATTAACCTTGCTGTGGAGCACCTGCTGTGAGCACCTTGGCATCTCGTATAGACTCAACGTCCACCTGAGATGTCGAAATACCACCGTTGAGCATTACCGCCTCCATTGAGAACAGGTAATTAAGCTTATCTTAAAAAAACTGTCTCGCTAATATTTTGAATTTCTTACTCCTACTATGATGTTCCTTTCCTTTTTCTCATTATACTCTCTTCAGAATACTATTTTATCTATCTTTATGAGTATCACCTCTGTGGACTTTATCGCCGTAGCCTAAGTAGCCCCAAACCCTCATAGACATAATCTTTATCTCAATACGTGCTGTAATGTAATTGATGCCTCGACTAAGAAACTCATAGATGTACGATATAATATTAAGTTTGGATCTTTCTAAAATTTTCACATATTTTGAGATTTTCTATACCTTTTAACTCGTTCGCCACGTTTTTAGTACCTATTCTAAGAAATGCATAGCATGATGTTCTATTTGTACATTCCTTACTGAATGCAAATAAAATACTTAGGACTCCCATCAATATATACCGCAACCCCTGTTAAAATACCCAAAAAATTTTTTGCTGATTATTCCTACTGTGATTTCCAAGAACAAAAACAGAGTTATTGATTATCCAAGAAAATTTTATGGAAACCCCAGGTGGACAGAGGACATCTACATCGACGTGAATCTCAACTTCGAACCCATTTTATCTTTTGTATTCTAGATCTCAATAAATTTATTTGTAGAAATTGTCACGTGTTCTTTATTTCACACGGCAACCATATATACTTTTAAGCTGAAAACTAAGAGTTCAATACTCAATAGTAAAAGAATCCCATCGGCACCGCCAGCCGGAAAGGCAAATTTCTCGCAGGTACATTAAGCAGGTATCGAAGCCGTACTACAACAAACGAAGGAAGAAATCACAACGCCACTTGGATTTTTCTTAGGGAAAATAAAAGACGCCCAACAAAAGTATAGCAGGTACGACCGGGAACTTATGGCTACACAAAGTAAATAATTAAACACTTCCGACACATGGTTGAAGACAGAGTGTTCACCGTCTTCACCGAACACAGACCGTTGGAGTTTGCACTCCATCACCACTCGAAAAAAGCATCGGCGAGGCAATAACGCCAGCTGGACTTCATATCGCAGTTTACCACGGATATACGACATGTTCCAGGCTGAGAGAACACCGTCACTGACTATCTTTCAAGGGTAAAAACAATTCAAAAGATCGATTTAATACTATTGCTCTAACACAGAAGGATGACCCCGAGCTTCAATCACTAATGAACGCCAGCAACAGAACACTTGAATGGAGATGGCAGAGGTTAAATGACCCCTCCCTAACTCTCCACTTCATCGTGACCCCAGAGAGGATAAGCCCTTCCATCCCGCAGAAATTTCAAGCAATAGTTATGCAGAACATCCACGGTCCCTCACTCTCAGACATCCTAGTGACCATGAAGTTTATTACCGATGGATACTTCTGGCCTTCAATGAACAGCGACATCAACGAATTTGTTCGAGCCTGTCAACCACGTCAGTCCAACAAAATAACTCGGCACACGAAGTCAACGCTGCAGAGATACAACTTAGCCGATGCTAGGTTTGAGCACATCAACCAAGTGAAGGATTCCGATACAGTCTCACTATTGTGGACAGGTTCTCCCGTTGGCCCGAGGTGATATCAATCGAGATGATCACGGCAACAACAGTGGCAGAAGCGCTAATCAGCATATAAATCAGCCGTTTTGTAGTCCCTGCACGCATCACAACCGACCTGGAGAGACATTCCGAGAACCAGGTTTTCAAGAAGCTAATTAGGATACACGGAATCACGCATTTGCGAACGGCTACCTATCACCTTGCCTCCAATGAAATAGTGGAGCGGTGGCATCGTATGATCAAAATCGGAATTCGCTGCAACGACTCAACCAAATAGATTAAGGCACTACCAATCGTACTACTGGGATTTCGATCAACGGTAAAAGAAGACATCGGTTCGACACCAGCCAATATGGTCTGCGGAACGACACTTTGATTACCCGGAGAATTTTTCAACATTTCTAATGCGGGCACAAATGATTCAAGCTTGGATGTCTACGCTAACCCCGTGCAATACGGCACATCACAATACGGCTGACGTCTTTGTGAACAAGGATCCGCCCAATTGCACGCACGTCTTTGTCCGCAACGACGAAATCAAGGCCCCACTCAAACAACCTTATGGCGGCCCGTACCCGGTGTTAAAACGAAAGGAAAAATATTTCAAGGTTGACGTGAATGGACGACCAACAGCCATATCCATCGACAGGTTAAAACCCGCATTCTTCACGGCGGATAAGTAACCAATCATACCGAGCATGACGACAAAGGGGATTGGGCGTGAGATCCGCACGCCAATACGATTTGCAGCATAATTGCACCATATCGCGGCGGGACTACTGTTGTGAACCAACCACCTATGCAACATACCTGTACATCATTGTGCGCCTCGAGCCATGCAACGGTTTGCATGCATGATCAATATTCATGTGCTGACAACATGGTGGGGAGACGCAACTTTGTTGCCGAAGTGAACACGCGCAACTATATTGTGCCTGGATACCGCTGATGGTATACATCCGTGTGTATCCAATATCTACACGACAACGTATCGAACGCGCGACAGCATATCAGACAGAAGCAGAATGTGCTGGTGGATATGCGACCAGGATATGTATCGTTTACGATGCGTCGTCAGCGTTATCAATGAATAAAAGTAGATAATACAAGTATAAAATATTCATTCGTTCCTTCATTCATCCATTCGCTCAATCAGTCAGTTTTTCATCTACGTCCACATAAATCTCAACTACGAGTCCGAGACAACGTTAGCCATTTTATCTTTTGTATTTCTTATCTCAATAAATTTATTTGTAGAAGTTGTCACGTGTTCTTTGTTTCACACGGCAGCCACCTATACCTTTAAGCTGAAAACTTAGAGCTCAATACTCAATCGTAAACAAGTTGGGTAAACAGACCTACGCTCATGTCAGAAGGGTTTTGTATCCAATTTACGAAATGCAGTCACCAGATCGAATCAAATCAAGAAACATGTCAGAGACGACGAATACGAAGCTCATACTATTTTTAACAACGATGAACGAATTTCGACTTCTGAGGTTTTTGGTATTGTTATACTCATAAATATCTCCCTTGATAATTATTTCAGATGGATGATGACGGAGGAAACACATTTTTCATGTATTTCTCCCCTGTGCCCCCACTGAAGCAAAAACTGACAGTTTAACAACTGTTTTGAAAAGCTCCCATGAAAACTTTCATTTCATACTCATATCGGCTACGTTTGATGACTTTTTTTTCAGGGGCCACTCTCCTGTACTGTTATCATCGATTCATGGCCAATTTTTTCGAATCCTAGAATGGTTACAAAACGATTTTGCTAGGAGCTCTCTCCCACCTTCTTGACTTGTTTCACTTATGAGCATTAATTGTAGGTACTCATCTTCAGTCATTCATTAAATTGAATCAAGTGTTCAAAGCGTGCACCTTAAACTTTGAAGTTGGGAAAAAATAACTCAAAATTATTCAATCTTCGCATTTAAAACAGCCACTATTTTGTTTTACGATTACTGATACCACTAGCTGAACCGATTCTCAAAGATATAAATGACACTTATCATTCCTGAAACTTTCATGCAAATCCTAGCAAAACTGTAGTGTCTGAGTCGGTAAAACACGCATCTTGTTCCATAGCCATATGTTGCCATAGTAATATATGCAGCGCATATTGTTCCATAGTAATACAGGAAAATTCAAACCACTATAACTTCGCTAAATATGATTCAATCTTTATGAAACTTTCAGGATAGATCAATCTTATAAATAGACATCCAAGTACTGAATTTCATTGAATTTAAGGGTACCGTTAAGATTTTATTCAAGAAAACATAAAATCGATAAATCATACTATTACTAACAAAGTTGAGTGAATTGTGACTTCTAACGTATTTATTGTTGTTGTACCCACCAAGGCCTACATTCCTGATTTTTTCCAGATTTTTCGGATCACAGGTGTCCAATCGCGAGGGGGGCGACACAAATTTTTCGTGTATTTCCCCTGCCTGTGCGCCCCTCGAAGCAAATTTTGGCAAAACAAGACCTATTTTGAAAAGATCTCATCAAGACCTTTTATTTGATACCCATATCGGCTACCTTCAATGAAATTTTTTTTATGGGGGGTCACTCTCCTATATGGGGAGACCCCCCTTAAATACCTTATAAAATTATTTTATAATTGAACTTTGAAGAGATCACCACTTTCCACCTACACACAAAATTTGATGTTTCTAGCTTAAGTAGTTTCCGAGAAAAACTGCTGGGACACACGGACGGACGGACAGACGGACAGACTGGTCGCGAAACTAGTAGGGTTTTGTAAAATTATTTTACAAGACCCTAAAAAATCCCGTTGGCACCAATGTACCGGCCAGAAAGGCAAACTTCTACCAGGTACTCATATTGTTTATAGCAAATAATGATTTTATTGGCACACTTTTTTAAAGTCAAGCACTTTTTAAGGACAAGTAAAAGTAGCAGCAGAGTCCTCCTACCAGAAGGATATTGTACAATATAGTTAGCAAATTGAACAAGCTCAGAAAAATAATATATGGTTATTACGTTTTTATATTGCCCCCGTTTTATTTTCCGTCTGTAGCCTCAGTGTTCAAGTAGTCCAGATAACTTATCAATGCTTTGAAAAATACCTCTAAAATGTTCATCAAACCCTTGCACGCCTGTAGTGTTTGGGTTCTTTGCAAGCATGTATTTACCCAGTATCACCTATAATTGTTGTTGTGATGGACGAATTTCAATCGTCTATAACTTAGCTGTTTACGGCTTAATTTTTTCTGAAGCTCTCAGAAAGCGTTTTAAATCAGAAAAACGAGATACAAATTTTTAAACAAAACAAAAGGTTCATCCTTCGGTTGAATAGATGAAAACGTAAAATTCAAAAGAAGTGTACTATTACCAACAAAATTGATCGTATTTTAACTTCTGAGATATTTGTTACTTTTGTACTCATAAAGACCTACTCCAATCGCGAGGGGGCAGGACACAAATTTTTCCTACATTTCCCCTCCTTGTAAATGCCTCTTGTTTAGGACCTCTTTTGAAAAGTTCTCACCGAAACCTTTTATTTTACACCAATTTTGGGTACCTTTAATAAAATCAAGAGAGGGAAATTTAGGCACTAGAGGACCACAAAAATCTGTAAAAATGAAATATTTGAACTGCCGCTATTTCGAAACTTGCTTATGAATCGAAACTTGCTTATGAATCACCAAAACCACAAAATCTTTAGTTCTAATCATTTGTTATCTTGAAACCAAGATTCATTTACATCGAATTATGCTATATTTAACGTTTGAGCGACGGGTCCTAAGGTGAATAATCGGAGCGAAGCTGGACGGGGACCAATGGCGAATTCGATACAACCATGAGCTGTATGAAATTTTTGATGAACCGGAGGTCTCAAGGATTGTAAGACTGTGGAAGCTGCAATGGGCTGGCCACATGAATCGTATGGACGTACAACGGATACCCAAGAAGGTATTCGTTGGGAGAACTGAAGGCCGGCGGCCAGTGGGGAAACCGAGGAAACGCTGGTCTGACTCGGTCGATGAAAACAGTTCATCGCTGCTCGGATTTTGGAAATGGAAAACGCGGTCAATGGACCGAGACAGTTGGAGGCGCTGTTTGCAGGAAGCGAAGGCCCGAAAGGGGCTTTAGTGCTAAGAAGAAGAATTAAAATTACGGCTTTTAGAATTTTTAAAAGTTTGAAGCTTCAGCTAGCCGCCATTTGTTTTTTTTTTTGAGTCTTGAACTTTATTTTTTTACATTGTTCTTTAGATACTGATAGTCTTCACCAAAGTATTGAGTCGGTCGGAAGGTTTGGTCACAACTACAACAACAAATTGTGGCACGTTTGCCGACTTTTGAGCGGCCGCCATTTCGTTTCAGACATTTCGACTTTGTATTCTTTTTTTTTTTTGTGAAATTCATCACATAGTTCAATGCACCTCTGTACCAAATTTCATCAAAGTCAGAGCTATACTTTGGTCAGAACATACATCACGATTTTTCGTCTAAAGATAAATTTTTCTCAAGAAGTTTACCTAAAAAAACTTGCCTGGAGCATATTTCAAGATTATATCCAAAAACGTTTGTTTCTTTTATAACATTTCTGTTACTGATTGAGCCAGATCCTTACGTAGGAAGAGTGTTCATTAAATGAAAAAGTTCTTACCTACAATTTGCCAACTTTCAAACAAAACAATCAGAATATAAAATTATTCATTTCCAAATATGTATATATCAAGTGTCTGTATTAAATAGGTGAACGTAAAATTGCAACACCCTAAAGGTAACTGACACGACACACAAAATAAAATGAATCTAGAATCCAGGCACGCTTCTAATAATAACAAACAAAGTTGAAAGTTTGACCTTCCGCTCCCCCCTTTCATTCAGATGCGCAGCATCGTTCCAACATGTATCCTCGTTTCATAAAAGCCAAACGAAGCACCGGAAGCTATTTTCAACATTTGCCACCAGCACAATTCAGATTTCAGTTGAGTCCTATTTTCCGTATTTTATTATTTACGGGCCTATGCTACGTTCAACGTATGCGAGTATGCCTGCTAAATTTCCCTCCGGCTACAGCCAAAAGAGCCTTTGTATTGAATTTTTGTACTGCATTCAAAGCAGACAATATCCTTGCCGATCCCATCTAACCTTGCTTTCATCACAGCTCCGCCCGACTCCTCCTTTTACTGTTTCTTGTACGATTATTGATAAAACGTCGCTTTTCCTTTCGTCTTTCAATTGACGGGAAGTTCACTGTCACAAACACATTTATCACATGCTGAGAATAGCGAAAATCAAAATGTTCGGAAAGGTTGTAACAATGTGTGCGTGGCGGCTCAAGAATCTTTGGCAAGGAGTAGTGAATGGCACATGTAAGAGAATCGAAAATTGACAAAAAGTTTATATCCGAACAAGCACGTTTCACCGAAACGACTTACACACGAATACTAGAGACAGGAAGTGATGGAAGGTCCCGGTAAATGAGTACTCAATTTCCGATTTCAGAAGGATAAATAAATCATTCAGTTAGCTGAAATTGATCGTTTATTTTTTGATGTCGCAAGGATAGACGACAGTTGTAATTAATGGTTTTTTTTTCGATAATGAACATAGAAAGTTGGACCATTAAGGTGAGCAAGTTCAAAGACGGCGTCGTGTCGGAAATGAGCTTTCGAAATTGAATTGATGAAAAATTCAATCGACTCTACAAGTATCGGAGCGCCATTGTAGAGTATACTCAAGTTTTATTATGCATAATTACCAATAATTTGAGCGAAGTGGATGTAAATTTAGTAAGATACGTATAAATTAGAGTTATTAAGTTTGACAAACAAAATTTTACGATACTCTATTAAAATTGGTCCCAGTCTGTAAGTCAATCCGTCTGCCCGGTCTGTCAGTCAGTAAGCCACAGCAAGTGTTCTTATGTACAAACTAGAGCTATCAAATTTTGAAAACACCTCAAAAGCTTCTAGTTAATGAAAGTTCCATAATCGAAAAAAATTCAAAAGATTTTAAGGGGTATCTCCCCATATAAAGGTGTAACCCATAAACATTTTTTTCACCAAAGACAGCCGAGAAGAATATTGAATGCAAAGTCTTGATAAGATCTTTTAACATCAGTTATTTAAATTAAATCCGAAAAATCATGGAAATAGTTCTTTAAGAGGGCAAAAACAAAAAAATACGTCAGAAGTCGAAATTTTTCGAACTTTCTGGATAGTGATTTATAAATTTTATATTTTCGTGTGCAAAATTATGAGGGTACACTTAAATTCAATAAAATTACACGCTCAGATGCCTATTTATAAAACTGACCAACCATAAAAATTTCAAAGGAATCAAAGAGTATTTAATTATCTTTCGACTGGTCTTCAATGTTTAAAGGATGGCTCGTCTTCAATGTCTAAAGGATTCGTGAGAGGAAATGATTTTTAGAATGGGTTAACCAGGTAGATCCTAGGTAAGGCCAGGTAGAGGGATATTAGGTTTTCGTTTTTTTGGGTTGTTGGAGGTCCGTTTGTTCTGCTCCGCTTCCGTTTTCGTCAGAGGGTATGGCCTAGTACTCAGAAAATTCCGTCAGAATTTGTAATGAGTTGTTCGTTAATAATGCTATGGTTTGATTTTCTAGGTTATCAAGTCTCGGTCCTTTGCTTTGTTTGTGTAACAATGTCAAAAAGTTTCTCATTGCGTCAGGCTTGTGTGCGAAGTTTTATTGGTGGGACGCAAAGTTGGAGTTTGCCTTGTTGTGTTTGAAAGATCATAGGTGCTCTTTGTATCTTATCGTTAGTTTTTGTGTGTTTTTTTTTTTGTGGTTGGAAGGTGAATGTCATTTATGCACAGAGCGTGGGACTCCCATGCTCGCAAGAAGACGACTGGACTACTCACTAAACACCTCCCCTGTCAATCCGAGAACTGAGCCTGGGACCGTTTGACACACTACTTCGGGCCAGGTATCGTTTTGTTACGCCATGAGGCACCCTCAAGCTGTGGGCTCCCTCTTCTAGGGGGAGGGAAAAGAGGAAGAAGAAGTGCCAGACAAGCGATCACCGAGCTGCAGTGAGTCCCTTCTATCTTTAAGGACTGCCCGAACATAAAGTGCCGCATAGTTTCATTTTTTTTTTAAATACCTCCATTCCCTTCCACTCTCTCCATCACACTTTCTTCGTCGCACAACGCTCGTGCGACCTGCACTTCACATTTCGTCGTTTCTTCAGGTGTGCCACCCAGACAATGATTAGGCCATCGGTATAAGGGGGAACACAAATTATGTGATTAGCTCTCAGAGATAAAAAAAAAACTTTGTAATACGCCGTGGGAAAAAAAACTCTGAGTTATAAAGTTAGCTGTCTTTTCAAGCATCTCGACAAATGGGGTTTAAAGTGCCCTTAGATGCTATGTTGAAATTTATTGGACTGAGATTCTCCATAATAATATCTTTCTGCTATACAATCTCGACGATAGGGTCAAGAAGGGCCCTAAGATACGATGTAGAAATTTATTGCACTGAGATTCAATCATTGTTAAATAAATATTCTTTAAGCCTTTTTTTAAAAACTATAAGTGAGTTAGCATCCTTAACTGAATCTGGGAGATTGTTGTATATACGCAGGGAATCATTCGTAGCATCATTCTTTAGACGATCCGTTCTTGCAAAAGGTATTATGAATTGATTTGCGTTCCTAGCATTGTAGTGATTTTTCTGCGATACTTTTATAAATTGAATATGTGACGAATTTGAATTCAAGCATTTAAAAATAAAATTGGCTTTCTCTGCTTCAACGATTTGAGTAAATGTTAATGTTTTCGCTGATTGGTACACAAATCTGGTTGGTGTATGTATTGGTAGATTTAGCATATTTTTATAAGCCTTGGTAAGCAACCTGGAGATGATATTAAGGTGTTGCTTTGATGACTGGCTCCAGATTACTACTCCGTAATGTCGTTTCGACAGAACGAATGCATTTAGCACCATCTGCTTGATATTGCTTGGAAATTCCTCATATCTTCTCAGTAATCCAATAACAGGAGCTAATTGTCTTCTTAAGTTGTTTATATGCGACAGCCATGTTCATCGTTGGTTTCTCCAGTTTTTCGCTATTAATTCTTATATCAATGTTATCTAATATCTGTTTGAAAATAATGTATTTGGTCTTAGAAGTATTTAGCGCTAGCTTATTATTACTTAACCACGAATGATATGTACTTAGATCCTCATTAATGGTATTCTCCAAGTAATCTTTTTTGCATCCCGAGTAAAGTAGAACTGTGTCCTCAGCATATAGTGGATAATGTCCCTTTAGTCCACATGTATTTAAATTGTTAGTGTATAACAAGAATAAGGTAGGGCCAAGTATGGAGCCATGGGGAACGCCTGACTTCATAGGTGCCAAGTCGCTAAATACATTATTGACTACTGTTTTCTGCGATCTTCCTTTTAAGTAATTCCTAAAAAGTTGATTTGGTTTCCCGTGAATGCCAAATGATTCGAGTTTACGAAGTAAATGCTCATGATCCACCGTATCAAACGCCTTTTTCAGATCCACAAAAATGGCAGCAACATAGTCACCCTTGTCAAGTCCTGTATTTATAAAACGCGTGACTGAGAAAAGAGCATCAAAAGTTTCTCCATTTTTCTGGAAACCAAACTGTTGTAAATTTAAAATTGAATTGTCCTTAATGAATGATGATAGACGGATGTTTATTAATTTTTCGAATATTTTACTAAATACCGTTAAAAGCGCGATCAGGCGGTAATTATTTGGATCCATACGGTCTCCTCCCTTGAAGATTGGGACTATTTTTGCTAGTTTTGCTTCCTCAGGAAACGTTCCCTTCCTAATATGTTTGTTTAGACAATTTGCAACACATTCTGATATCTCTTCCTTTATAAGTTTTATTTCATCCATTGTGATATTGTCTATACCTGGTGCTGTATTTTGCTTCAATTCATCAATAATTTTTATCACTTCAACTTTGTTAGTTAGATGCATGTGAAAGTAAGATTTGAGCGACGTAATTATAAAAGTAAAATTACTTGTTGGCGCTGGCTGGATTCCATTGGCAATTT
Organism: Odontomyia ornata; assembly: GCA_963969285.1. Taxonomy (NCBI): domain Eukaryota; kingdom Metazoa; phylum Arthropoda; class Insecta; order Diptera; family Stratiomyidae; genus Odontomyia; species Odontomyia ornata. Next base: position 53,725,283 of record OZ017738.1, on the reverse strand, counting down.
TTTCACCTATAGTTTAAAAAAAGATATTGAGGTTACTTGCAGCTTCAAATGCATTTGCTGAAGATGAGTTCTCTATGGTGAAATCCTGGGTCGTAGAGTTACGCGGTGAGTTTCTTTCAACTTCATTTATTATGTCCCATATTTCATGCGCTTTTGGAGTAATACAAAAGTTTTGCTTCTGTCACAACACGTTTAGATGTTTCATTGGTTTCGATGTATATAAACCTGAGCGATTGATCATTCATGTTCCATTTGTAGTTCATATAAGCCTTCTGCTTGTTCTTACTTGCCTCAATAACTTTTTTTGTTATCCATGAATGTTGACGACATCTTATTTTTTTCTCCGTAGTCGAGGTGTCCTTAGCTTCCATTTTGATGTTTGTGAGCTCCACTAAGTTTGAAGGTTTTTGGTTAATTAATAAACCCTTAAGATTTGATCTAAAGAGGTCCTTGTTTAAGTATTTGAAAACTTTGTAAGCAGGCTATTGCTTTTTATTTATTTTAATGCCTTGAATAACAACTTTCAAAACACGATGATCAAGTTCAGGCCAGTCCTCTAGAGTATAAGCAATTTATCCAGCAATTTGATTATCATTTGTGACTATGTGATCCAGGCAGGTATTAGATGCTAGTCGGGTAGGTTGAAGTGGGTTCACAATAGTGGCACCATTCGTTTCTAGTACGTCGTTGTACATCCTTGACTCATTAGATCCAACCATTAGATCTATATTCGTATCGGCAACTGTGATCAAATTATTTTCCATAGAATAAAGTTCATCTAATGTCAAGCACAGGTCTTGCGCGTTAAGTCGGGTGGGGTTGTAAAATGTGCCAATTTTTATTTTCTTTCCAGGGCATACTAGTTCGATGACTATCATATTGTATTTATCCGGTATTACTCGCCTCGTTACGAAATTAGGAGTTTTTTAAATATAAATTGCTGTTCCTCCACCCCTTCCGGGCCTGCAGGAAAATACAGAATCGTATCCCTGAATGTTGTAGTACTCCACTTCCTCGGAATATATCCAGACTTCATTAAGTATAATTAAATCTATATTCGAATGTTGCTTTACATAGATTTGAAGTTCGTTAAGTGTTTGTCTTAAACTTCTTATATTAGCATAGAGGATAGAAATTTGGGTGTCTTCAAATATCTTTGTATTATTGAATGGCATATTAATCATCGTAGTTAATGCTTCTCTTAGCAATCCAAATCCCACGTTTTAATTCTAGGCATTCCGTCGAATCTGCCCGGTGTGCATGGCCAATTTTCTTACCATTTTCCATACAATTACAACATTTTTCAACTGAGCTTTTACAGTCTCTTGTATCATGCTGTGATCCACATTTTTCACACCTCAGTTCCCCTTCACATTTTGATGTCTTGTGATTGAACAATTGGCATTTGAAGCACCTCGTGACGTTAGAATCTCCCTATATGTAGTATGATCCATAGTCAATATTAACATATCTATTCGCTATCTTCTTGAACATTGTTCCATTCACCTCTAAAGTATGTAACCATTTTCCGCTCCGTATTCCTCTAGAGTGAACCGATTCCATTTTATCTTCATCTAAAATGTTTAGGCTCAGACTTTGGATTTCAATTCTTAGCTCCTCGTTTGTGAATTGCTTCTCTAATCCATTTATAACCAATCTTGGTTGACGAGACTTAGTTTCCATTATTTCGTATCCCTTCATATTTTCCTTAATAATATTGAGAAGCGTAGATGAATTTTCATTCGAAGAAGTCTTAATAATTGCTTCACCATTTCGAATCGGACGGACTAGCTGGAGTGGAATCTTGCATTGAGAGGGTCGGATTCTAGATTTGAAATCGGAAAGAGTTTGATCGGAGCTTGAATGGGCTTTGGGCTTGATGATTATGCCTTTTTGTGATGTTGTGTTTGTGCGTTTTTCTTTCTGTAAACCAGTATCCAATTTGGTTACATCTGCATATGTAATTTTATTTACATTAATTTTTTTTTCCATTAAGGCACTGACGGTAGACTTCAGTTCAATTAGCTGGTTGACTGTTTGCTTCATTTGTTCAATGAGACGATTATCTTTTAATTTTTTGCTATAAAATTTACAAGCGGAGCACATCCAAAGAACATCTTGAGTAATCTCCATAATCTTTAGATATCTTTCTTCAGATATTTTAATACAGCTTATGTGGAACCACTTATTACATATTCTATCACACCCTATTCCTTGTTCCGAATTCTTAGTAGTCTTTTTGCATTTACCACATTTGTTGCATTCCAGCGTCGACATTTTCCTTATTTATTATTTCAGGAACTCTTACCAATAATAGCTGAAAAGGATTCAATCACTACTATTTTAATCTTATGATGATAATTATTATTTCATAAATTGTCTGCAATATCAAATTATTACGCGTAGGGGAAATAATATTAACACACCTTATAAAATTAATTTGAAAATTATCAATAATAATTAGTTGGAAAAATTGTTATTAAGTTTATTCTAAATTTTATAAATTTATTATAAATTTTCCAAATTATCTTCGTACTACACGAGAATCCCTCTCCTCGTACAAAGAATAATTGGAAAATCTAGCGGTTTAATGCAGAATTTTTAAATGTAGAATTTCCTCTAAGATAATGTACTTAACCTTGATTTTCAGTCTTGAAAATACCGAAATTCTAACACCAAACTCACCAAATCAAGAAACAGCTGATTTCACTTTAAAATTCCACTTTTTGAACTTTTTTTCTACAGAGCTGATAAATTCCACGTCACGACCTGACAGTTGTCACTAGTGTTAATTTGTCACCCGATTCAAGCATCACCGCAACTATACTATCCGGATTGAGCTCTCCCGTCTTCTTGTAGATATCCCTTTGCAGCCTGCTCCATTTTGACCACACAAAAATGCGTGCCAGGCATTTTCTTCCTCCCCTGGGCAAAACCGACAATCAGAAGACCGTGACTTACCAATCTTGTACACGTTAGACTGAAACCACCCATGCTCGCTCAAAAGCTGGGTCAGATAGAAGTCAGACTCACCATGCTTTCGATTTAGCCATTGTCTCAAATCTGGGATGAGGTGCGCCGTACACCTTTCGTTCATGCAATTCACCCAAGACTACTGCCAATCGTTGAGTGAGCGCTACCTCTCCTCTTGAACAACCACCTCCCCGCATCTTCGATTAGACGAAAGTAAATAGCGTGGCACTCTCTAGCAAGGAGGGCAATAGTTAGCACGCCTGCAATACCTCTCACGACCTAATCAGAGACTGTCAGATACGAAGATGCAATCCTCAGTCCTCCACTTCTCTGTACCTGTGCCAAGCGTTTTCGGTATACCTACTCACTGAGAGTGTCGCCCCATATTTCTGCTCCGAAGAGAACTAACCAAAAGGCGTCTTCCTGTTGAGTTGGATTCACCTACGTTGGCCGTAAGTCCGCTCAGTGCTAATACTCCTAAGACAGCCGTTGTCTTGATTTGCTCAAAGAAACTCATATTTGAGTCAATTAGTAGCCCCAGGTAATTCATTGCTGGCTTTTATTCGATTAGTATGTCTCTAATGCTCATGATCCTTACTTCAGGGATTGCTTTTTTTGTCAAAATGACCACTTTGGTTTTTTCCAGTGCTAAACTGAACCCACAAGCAGTCATTCAGTCTTTCACTCGACGCATTAGCATATCTAGCCTATGTTGCACTTTTTCAACGTTGTGTCCAGCGATTAGAACCACAACATCATGGGCATAGCCGATCAAGCGTGATTTATCTGGCATTCCCAGTCTCAGTAGTCCGTCGTAAGACACGCTCCACAGTTCTGGGTCAAGGATAGATTCCTGGGCAACATCCGATGTAACTTCCATCCTTTCTTAGCACTGTGTCGTATCATAAAGCACGCTTTTGTCCTTCAGGCAGTCCCTCAAAAGCCGTATTAGATATTCTGGAGCTTGAAAATTGTTTTCCAGCATATCCAGGATATCCACCCATCTAACAGAGTTGAAGGCGTTCCTGATGTCAAGTGCCACCAACAGGACAATCCATAGCTTGGTGCAGTTATATGCCTTTGCCTTTTGGACCACTCTCACCACCTCTGCAATCGCATTTATGGTAGAACGTCGTGCTCTAAAACCATACTGCCGAGGAAACAGATCTCCAGCAGCACGAATGGCGTTAGTGAGTCTTTCCTTGATGAGTTTCTCTAGCACTTTCCCAGCGGTGTCTAGCATGCATAACGGACGGTATGCCTCAACACCTTCTATCGTACCGGGAAAACCCCGTCCCGTAGGCAAGCGTTGAATGTGGTGACCAGCATGTCAGGACAATGGTGATAAACAAGCTGCAATACCTTATCTGGAAGACCTGCTGAAATTGAAGCCTTCCTCGCTTTCAGTGAAGGGACTGGTCGAGTGAAGGGTGGACACTTCACTGCTATTTTATTATGGACTGCGTCAACACGGACGGTATGGGCGGCGAAGAGTGCCGGCACTTACAGGCCAATTGAAAAGTCCCCGGTCAAATGGGGCCATTTTATAACGATGTCATCCTTTAAACGATCCAATAACGCTATATAATAATCGCTGTTGATGGTTTGACCCTTTTGGAGGCGATAAATTAATATTATACCTTTCGCATCCCAGAATACTGATGCCATAGCCTTGCCAGCTGACTGTTGTGTTTTTCCTCACTTTGGATTCGGTTCATCGTGTGCAGTCCACTCAGCTCACTGTCAATTGGACTCCGGAGTGAAATGATGGAGCCATGTTTTATCCATTGTCACATATTGATGCAAAAATTCATGTTTATTGCGCTTAAATAGCTTCAAACAATGCTCAGAATCATTAACACGTTGTTGCTTTTAATCGATTGTGAGCTCGCACCTCACCCATTTCGCACACAGCTTTCTCATGTACAAATATTCGTGATGTGCACGTTCAGATGATACGTTTTACAATGTCTGCTATCTCGATCAACTTCACTTTACGGTTATTCAAAATTATTTATGATTTTTTTTAATGTTTTCGTCGGTGACAGCCTCTTTTGGGCGTCCACTGCGTTCGCCGTCTTCAGTGCTCATTTCACCACGTTTAAACCTAGCGTACAAATTAATCATGGTTGATCTTCCTGGTGCAGACCCCGGAAACTCTTCATCAAGCTAAGATTTTGCTTCAACTGTATTTTTTCCCTTCAAAAAGCAGTATTTTATCTTTTTTTCCATCTTTTTTCAAATAAAAAATGTAGCTACACTCACATCGCAATATCTCATAAACTAATGGTCGGACTGCTGTCAAATTTTGACATGTATCGTTTGAAGGTTGGTACTAATTAAAAATCATATGGATTTAATACTAGCACCGCCATCTGTGTATCACACCGGGGACGTTTCAATTGGCCTTTTATCTCGTCCATCTTTTTCGCATTATGTATGCAACGTTTCCGTAGGGCACCAAGCTCCTGCATAACTAGCTTGTAGCAAAGGCTCTACCCATCCTTGTTCACATTGTCCACTAGATCTTGCCAGTAGTGAGCATTTCTGTTTTTAATCGATTTGTGAGCGCATTTCCTGGCTGACTTATATGCTGCCACCCTGTTGCATACCTCTTCACGCTTCCCTGCCCGTTTTTTTTTTTGTGGTAGGAAGGTGAATACCATTTTTGCACAGAGTGTGAGACTCCCATGCGCGACTGGACTACCCACTAAACACCTCCCCTGTCAACCTGAGACCCCAGCCTGGAACCGTTTGACACATTACTTCGGGCCAGGTCTCGTTTTGTTACGCCATGGGGCGCCTTCAAGCTGGGGAGTCCCTTTCCTAGCGGGAGGGAGAGGTGAAGAGGAAGTGCCAGAAAAGCGATCCCCCAGCCCCAGCGCCTCCAGTTGCTGTGAGTCCCTTTTATATTTTAGGACTACCCGAGCATAATGTGCCACCTGGTTCCATTTGTCAACCGATTCGAGCATCACCGCAACTATATTATCCAGGGTGAGCTCTCCCGCCTCTTTGTAGAGTTCCCTTCGCAGTCTGACCCGTTTTGTACGCGCAAAAAATGTGCAGGAGGCATTGTCCTCCCCTCCTGGGCAAAACCAACAATTGGGGGACCGTGACTTACCGATCTTGTGCAGGTAAGACTGAAAACACCCATTCCCGCTCAAAAGCTGGGTCAGATAGAAGTCAGTGTCAGCATGCCTTCAATTTAGCCACGGTTTTACATCCGGGATGAGGCGCGCAGTCCACCTTCCCTTCATGCAATTGACCCAAGACTGCTGCCAATTGTTGAGCGAGCGCTGTCTCTCCTCGTGGACAACCATCTCCCTCGCATCCTCGTTTCGGCGCAGGTAAATAGCACGGCGCTCTTTAGGAAGGAGAGTGACAGGTATCACGTCTGCAATAACTCTCAGCGACGAGTCAGAGACTGTCGGATATGAAGATGCAACCCTCAGTGCTCCTCTTCCCTGTATCTTTGCCAAACGTTTTCGGTATACCTCCTTGCTGAGAGCGTCGCCCCATACCTCTGCTCCATACAGTAGCACTGACCCTACAGAACTCATCAAGAAGCGTCTTCTTGATGGGCTGGGTCCCCCTAGGTTGGCCATAAGTCGACTCAGAGCCGATATTCCCGAAGAAGCCTTCTCAGCCGTTGCCCTGATTTGCTCAAAGAAACCCATTGAGACTCACGCGGAAGCTTGTGACACTCCCTTTGCTTCGTGATGAAATCACACATCGGCTCTTTATTTGTCTGTTCACTCCTGTCTTTTCCTGCTGTAATCTCCTCGTGGACTTCAGGATGATTCGTTATTATTTTGGGGTTTGGACCCTTGCTTCAGTCGCTTCGGTAACCATCGCAGCAGTGACCATCAGATTCTTGATGCTCACTATATTTCCCTCCATCACTCGAACATCTGATGCTTCATGCAGGGTTTGCCGCTTTTCTTTTTTAGGACACTCTGGCATTCCAATCATTTTTTGCTGCACCCGAGTGCCGCAGGGATCCCAGTCCGGACAAGACTGTTTCTGAATCTCCGTTTTTCGTTTGTCTTCACAGTCATTACATTAACCACTCCCGATGTGCTGTAAACATTGTGGTCGCAGCCGCTGGTTGCATCGTCGTTGTTGTTAATTTTGCTATCTTTTTTTTGTTTTTTTATCTTTTTTAGGGTTTTGATTGCTCCAGTTTTATTGGGCCCCCCTCCGCAGACGCTATTTTTGTTCATGTGTGCAGTCACCTTACTGATTCCATGGTTATCTTTGCAGGGAAACGAGGCAATACGAGGATTGGCACAATCTCTTATGGGGACAAGTGCTCAAAGCCAGACCAGCGCTAGTTGGGAGTCCGTTTCAACAAAACGTGCACCAACAAACCCAATGGTGCACACTGCAAATGTACTCCGAGGTCTGACAAGATTTTACCGGGACGGAGCCATTCGCGCACGAGTGTCAACTCGGCGCTACCGTGCAAAGCAACTAGGTCCAAACATCCAAAGCAACAACTCCAGTTCGTTATCCAAAGCGTAGTTCAGATACAGTCAGGGTCGTTACTTGCCATCCCAGGAGGGAACCTCCTTGAGGTCTGTGGGGGATGCGTTCCACAAACAATGCCAAGAGTGCTCTTTTTGACCGGCATTCTTCTTGTTGGAATCTCCTCGGATGCGTGGTGTTGGAACTCCCCAAAGAATGCTAGCCTCCAAGAGTACTCCTGTCGCCAGCTTTTCTCCTGCGGTGTTTTTATGTTGTCCTTCCTATGTGTATCATGTCGTAACCTTTGCATGTGCACATCTAAATGCAGCTTGTTTATAATAAATATAAAATAAAAATCGGATATAAATTCATTACCACTGGTTAAATCTTTGGAAATTTTTGTTGTACATTTCGTTTGATCAAAACATCGAAAATACCAATATTAAGTCTCCCTAATCAGCACTATCACTGGCCATACAAGGTTATCATTAATTCTCATAGAATTTTAGTTCATAGATAGAGTACATATGGAGATAACAAATGCAGAAATCTATTACCAATATAGGACTGGATCATTTCTTTTCACAGTTTAAAAGCATTAGCAAAACATACGATGCACGTGCTGTTCAAGGATCTAGTGTGATTCCGTTATATTTCATCGTCAGAAAGAGGATGTGGTCAATGAACCAAGATAGTTGGAGGCGCCATGTGTATAAAGCCAAGGCCCAAAAGAGGCTGTAGTGCTACGAAGAAGAGAAGAAGAAAAAATTTTGTAGAAAATGACACAGTGCAGTAAAATACAATTATTGCTAACCCAATGGCAAGCATCTAAACATTCCTTTGCCGTAACTGCTGGTGTAGCTGCCAGTGGCATCTTTGGTTGGTGATTGGCCCTTAAAAGTTCAATTATGCAGCTTCTGATAATTAGTCTATTAACAAATTTCCCTGAAATGGACGTTGGGCTCATTTGATCGGTCACCAAAGGTGAATGGTTTGCAAGTTCCAATCATGTATGTAGTTTCATTGGGGCTTCCACTCATTGCGTTGGAGTGCATGTTGGACGAAATTTGTCAAAACAAGACAATTGGGCACTTGGTAAAGGGTGCAATAAAATTGAATTGGTGTTACTACTAACTTCAATCTTCTTTCCAATACCAAGTAGACGCATTACTCAAGCAAAGGCTAGGTCTCAACGAGATCAACAAAATCGTCTGAACAGAATCAGAGGATTATGATGAGTCCCTGTAATGACAGTTCTATAAGGTAATCAATCATGATCTTCGAAACGTTATCATCACACTTCAAGAGCTTATAGAGTCAGAGAAAAAAACTCGACCAACATAAGGCAGGTTCAAAGTTGTGCACAGGCAAAATAAGCTCCACATTAAAAAAAAATTTTATCGGTGCTAGTAACTAGCCAAAAGAGCTGACAGATGCAATCTACTTAAGCAGCCCTGAAAAAATCATCAACGACTTCACCCCCAATTAAAAAATTCAATTCAAGTTCACCCGGCTGAACTCAACTCACTTTGGAGGCCTATGGGGAGCCTCTGTCAAGTTGAAGAGGGGCATCTGAAGAAAATGATTGGCACCAAAACGCTCACACTTGAAGAGATTACAAATATTGCAGTGGAAATCGAAGCCATCTTAAACGCGGGGCCCTGAACACCATTGTCCAGTGATCCTACTGATTGGGTGGTACTAAATTTCTTGATCAGTGGAGCAGTGAATGCAACTATTCATCCAAGCTCCAAAATCTCTTTCGAATTGCTTTCAGAGATGTCCAAGGAGGTAGCCAAGATAAAAACTGAGATCGGTGGCACGTTGGGTACCTAAGCTATCTTCAGCAGAGTTCTAAGTGAGAGATAAGCCAAAGAAATGTTGAACCTGACACCGTAGTCATCGTTAAAGATTTCAATTGTATGGAATTATAACTACAATGACATGTTTTAAAAGTTGATGCATAATTCAAATTGACCTAGACACCCTTATTTTCTTCATCAAAATTGAAGAAAAATTGTTTCATTTGAATTGGTTTGGTTGGCCAACCGAAACGGTGGCTTCTATGTACCCATGAAAGAAGGTCAGCATCTTTTGGATAAATTGGGTAAATAATGTATGTCGCCGATTCATGCTATCAGAAAATTTGTTGCAAATTCTTTGATGTTGCAAAGCCCCTCTGGTAGGAGCACTCTCCTATATGTGTAACTTGTGATCTCTTAGGATCACTAGAACATAATGTGCCTTCCATTTGTCAACCCATCTGAGCAAATCTCCGGTCATGATTTTCAGGGGGCGAGTTTCATCTTCCTTTTTGGTACAAAATTTGTAGTCAGGAGGCCGTAGCTTGTACCTCTGCAGATAAAACAAAAAACACAGATGCCTCCTCAAGAGCTGAATCAAGTAGAAGTCGATTTCACCATGCTTTTGATAAACTCACGTTTTCAGGTCAGGGGTGAAGCTAACGCAATCCATCTTTCCATTGTGTTACATCCGATGATTGTTGCTTTTTGCTGAAAAAGCATTGACTTTCTTCTTTAATCTCTATTGCATCGCACAACAGTCAACATTTGAACCTTGGTGTTGAGATTTATTATAGGGGTATCTCATTCCATGATCTTAACAGAATTTGAGGTGATATGGTCATTATCATGCTCAACCACGTAGTTTGATGGCCCAAAAACAGCATGAGAAGCTCGAACTTTGAACTTAGGAACTGGTGCGCAAGTGAAGAGTGCCCTAATTTACTACTCCACACCGACGTCTCTTTAATTCCTACGCAGGTGATGTGTATCACGCCTACAATTACGAATACTGCCGATCCGGATAATGTTCAATACGCAGTTGCAATTTGAAGCGTTCCTTGCTTCTGCGTCATTGACCTCACTAAGTTCTTTAGTTTTTGTCGAACCCCTTTCTGAGACTTTAGAGTGTTGGCTAACGAGATTTCTATCCACAGGTCAACCTTACTCTTTCACTTTTCGTCCTATTTATTCACAGCCAAACTCGTCCTCCAGCGCGCATGGCCACCATTTCAGCGTCATTTGCGGTAGAGCGCCTCCTTACACTCAGCCGCAAGACACCAAAACCCCACCGCATTTTCCTGGGTACCACGTCTCATCAAGTAGATGCGTTTTTCTTTCCTGTAGTGTCCCCGAGGGTTACCAGAAACATCAAGCGTTAGCCTCCAGGATCTCGTAGACTACTATCGCCATTAGAACGAAAATCGATAGCGTCTGTTCCGTAAGTACGGCCCCATCCAGATGCAACTTAATCGATGCGTTAAGAACAAACTCAGTGGAGAATGTCGTCTGGTTGGCATTAGCTACAAGCCAAGCTTTTTTAATGGACCAAATATTTATATCTTCTTTCTTCTTCTATAGAAAAGCACGTGGTGGGTAATAAATGTTTAAACTAATAACTTGACCTCAGGTATTTTCCTTGTCTAATGAAGGACTCAAAGATGTTGGTAGGTAGGAGGTAGCGTGACCAATAAAGAGGATGTCTATGCCTCTTCTCTTAAGGAGCACTCACTGGTGCCAACTAGCATAAGCTAAGTATCCTCAAACTACAAAATATAACAGTACTTCGAATATATAGTAGTATATGTGGTCTAGTGGTTAGAGCATGAAACGCATAAGCCGAAGGTCCCAGGTTCAAATCTCGTTGGCAAACAACGTTATTTAGTTCAGGGGATTTTTCGGACAGACAACGCTTGACTTTTGCGTCCTATCAAAACTAGTCTGCATGTCAAACTCATGATGCCAAATACATCGTTCTACGTCAAAATAAATAGCAAACTAATGAAAAGCGTGAAAAGGGAATCAGCCTTGCCCCAATGCTCTTTAATATTGTGCTAGAATAGAAGAAACAACTGAAGCTTATATTACCTGAATATTATGTTAATATGAATATTATGTCAATTTAGGGTTTTCCAATAAGAAGTGTTATTTTGATATTAAAAGCAAAATGCCATTTTTTAAATAAATGATCGGCTGTTTATTTCGTTATAAAGAAAAAGATATGCCATTAAAAGTTAAAAATAACATCAGGCGAATGACTACCACGACCACGCATACAGGACCACATCTTTTTCATGAAATTTTCCATAACCAAATCGCAAAGTGGCTGCCCTATGTCCTCAACAGCCTCACGAATTCCATCTTTGAGGCCTTGAATAGACGCTCGGCTGTTGAGGTAGACCTTTTCTTTCACATGGCCCCAAAGAAAGAAGTCGCAAGGTGTTAAATCACAACACCCATTCAAAATAACACCTCTTATTGGGAAACCCTATATTATAGCAAGGTTGATCTTAATTGTCCAAAAACCATTATACAGTCTAGAGTCTGAAGCGAGCCAAAGTTATTGAAATAAGGTCTTAATTTATGACTCAAGCCAACAAAATCCAACCGTAGGAGACTAAAACTTTGAAAGTGAACGAATTTCGTTTATTTTTGGACCAAACTGAATACAAAAGAGGGCCAAAAACTATGAAATTGGATAGCCGGTCCTTGCTGAGATTGATCAACTGGCTGATGACGTCACAGAGTTGTGATGATTGGAGTAGATTAATCCTGCATACCAAAGCATGGCTTCGGTTTGTGCGTCATAGGTGATAATGATACGACAGTGTTGACTGAAATTTCCAGAACAAAATGATGCTTGACTTCGGTGTCCTTCCAAAATTCATCCGCATGGCAAAAGTTACAATATTAAACACTGAGTCTCAGGCCAAATTTGCGGAAAATTGACTGAAAGCTTTTTAACAAACTCTGGTCTATAACAGGGGTCTAAGTGCTGTTCGATATTGTTCTGGAATATTTGGTCAAGAAAACACAAGCAGACACCACGGGCTCGCTTCTCTATAAGTGTATAAAACTAGAAGTGTATGCCAACGATATTAAAATTATGTCCAAATCAATTTTTGGTGTAAAACTAGCGTTCAGACAGATGGAGTCGTAATTAGATCGCAACGAACATTTATTGACAACAGAAATAAATGAATAGACAAACACCATATATTACAATGATTTGTCTGGGCTTCTTTAAAATTGATGGGCAAAACAAACATTGTACCAATGAAGCTCAGTAATTCTTATAGAAAAAACTGAGTGCAAATGCTGCTTCTGTTTCTCCATAAATCACGAACAGTTAAGGTTTAGGCCCTGGATTTGCAGGTTTGTACCAGTAAGACTTAAATACCAAAGCCACATTAAGTGGTAGGTGTTGGTATATTGGTTCATTTGAGGAAAATATAAATAGCATTTCTAATTTAGCCCAAACTGAAGGTAAATTTTCACAATACCCTATGAAACTAGTTATAAGCATCACTTTAGAAGCATATAGATTAGGAATTGCCCTCTGCTAATACTGACTTTAAACTCAAATTTAGGATGTTAACCCTTTCCTATGTGAAGGCACTGATTTGTACCGCCTACTACTTCATCAAATATATTTAAAACGCAAATACTCTGCACTTATGGTAAGTAGAGCGCTTCGCTTGGTCTCGCATGATAAACGGCCAGTCCGTTTGATTTTCAAGTTACGACCTGTCACGCAGTCATCAAGTTCGATTTGTTAAGTTTTCAAAAAAAATTTAAAAATAGTAGATCGTAGGCAAGTTTACTTTTTTTATTATTTAATTAGGTTATGCTACCAGTTAGATTCATAGACAAATTTATGGTTTATTTTTATAGTATTTTATATGTATGTAAATCTAACAAAAGCCGGCGAGGACAAAACAGTACCGTCAGTAACTTTTTGTAACAAAATTCATTGAGCTTCATGGTGTACGCAGGTAAGAAATGTAGTTTTTTTTTCTTATTATTTCAGTCGATAACATTGAATATTGAAGTAGTCTGCGTGGTGTAGTGGTTATAGAGCACTAAGCCCGTAAGCCGAAGGTCTCTGGTTTGAGTTTCGTTGGCGTCAACGAGATTTAGTTTGAGTGATACGTGCTGTTTTAAAATCAGAACGTATTGCAGCTGGATGGGCGGACACACGGCCAAAGCGTGAAAATGATCATATCACTTTATGGAGTGCCGATACATTCGATCATGACAATGAGAAACTCTAATCATTTCCAAGCGAAGGCCCGAAAGGGGCTGTAGTTCTACGAAAAAAAAGCATTGAAACTTGCTTTTCAATTGTCAACTTATTTATTGCAGATTCCTAGAAATGACTATTGCAGGAACGATACCTTGTCCTCATCGAAGCTCTGTTAGTGAAAGATCTTCCAGACTGCAGCGACAGATCGGTCGTTGATTTTTCCGATAAGAGCAATGAAAAAAATGTTCACCAACACTCTCTGAGCGGCTTCGATTACAATTTTGACGAGGCTGTTGAAATGGCCCTACACGAAATTCAACCATTATCGCCTACAAATGAGAAATTTCCACGCGAATCTTCGGTTCATCATGTATCTCCTTCCCGAGTCCCTAGTCGCACTGCTAAAATTGATTTGGTGTCATTATGAAATTGATTTGCTGAAATTGGTGTGCTGAAATTGATTAGCTGCTGAGGTAGTAGAAGAACTATTTGCTCACTGTACCATATGACTGAAATCCTTCTGGTGTTGATTGATGGCATATTAGATAATATTAAATGCCAAAGCAACATTTACGCTTCACAGAAAGATAAGGTGCTGAGTTTCAAAAAAGAGAAGCCTCTATCATTTATAGGTATGAATTTCTACATGTGTTACAATATTCAACCAGCTTGGACAGACCATCACTCTACGGCCCTAGATCCAAACAATCCACTCTTATGCAAAACTATGCCGAGAGATAGATTTGCTAATATTTTGTCATATTTATATTACAATGATAATAATCAAATGCCTATAAACTGCAAAGATAAACTGTACAAAATCAGACCTCTAATAGATGAACTAAACTAAAAATTCCACGAGTGTTATCATGGGACACGGGAAATGAGCATAGACGAATAAATGATCAAATTTAAGGACAGGTCCGTACTTAGACAGTATCTACCTAAAAACCGATCAAAAGAGGATTCAAATTGTGATGTTTGACTAACCAGATAGGTTTTATAAAGGAATGCCAAATCAATCAAGGAAAAGACGAAGAAATGAACTCAGTGTGTTTTAGAATTAACAGTCTATTTTGGCAATTATTTCTCGTCTATTTCTTTACTCGAACTATAGAAAACTGAAAACAAATTTGCTTGTGGAATAATCACAGGTAACAAACAGAAAGGGCCCTCCTGGAAACATAATTGCTGATTCTAGAATGAAAAGTAGAAAATGTGAATATCGGTTTTCAAACACCAAAATCGGTTAATGAAAATGGGAAGGAAACAAGATTATTCATTTAATTTCGAATTTTCATAGAAGCGAAGAGACCGCAGTATCACGCTAAGAAAAAAAAATGGATCAATGTAAGATGCAAAGCTTGAATACTGTATGTATATTTTCTGTGTTTAAAATAGCTTTAAAGGATATAATAAAACATTTCAATTAAATATTTGAGCTGGTTCCATGACAATGTACTTCTAACTACATCTACCTAATAACAAAGAACTGGAGGGTATGGAAACGATAAATTCACGATTATATTCCTTAACAAGACGCTTCACATACACACATACACATATATCTGCTTGGTTGGTGAAAGGCTCCAAAAGTTATCAAGAGGGAGAACAATAACTTTCCCGGGAAAATTCATGTTAAAATAAAAATCCAAAGTTTGTCATACTCGTACACCTCCCACAAAAAATATCAAACACTAGTTCACTTTTTTTTGAAAGGTATGTTTAGAAACGTTATCAACTCGTCATTGAAGTATATCCTGTTTCTAAAAATATTGGCACATCCTACAAGAACCAACATCAATCAAATTTTTCAATCAGCAAGGAACGTCAGCACAACACGCAAATTAGTACGTATGAAGTATTTTAGATTTTCCGACGAAAAATAGCTCTCGGAAACGTTCAAAAAATATTCTTTACTTAACACTAAAAATCATTATCGACCGTTCTTTTTAATTACAACCGTTATAAAATTGCGATTAATCCCATCCACGCAAGATGAGAAAACACTTTATCGCCCACTTAAAAAATAGCAGAAACACACGATAAAATTTTTCATTCAAAGCACCATGAAACGGCAGTGGCCAACTCACGAATTTCCATACATACATCAAAAAGCATGTAAGGAACGAAATTACTTGAACACTCTGAATCCTTTTTATTACCTCCCTGCTTTACGTCCTTTACACGAGAAACGCACAAGAAACTTTTCGCGGCCTTAAAAGTTGCATGTTTAATTTTTCATTTCTGTTACAAAATTCCCTTTCACTTTCATGAGCTTCGTAAGTGCAGTCACTATAACTAAATTCAACCAACACCTCCACTTTCTCACAACACTTGTTTTATTAACCCTTACAGTGCCGTCGTTTTGTCTGCCTTAACGCCATCGAATCCAAGCCAGAAACCATTTTGTCTAGTCTCGGGCGAAGCGTGCTAGCAACTAAAAATAATATCCCGAATTTTCCACTCGGTTGATGAAAACCTCGACGAAGGTCCTGTTGGGGATGGGTGAAGACGACAAAAGCTTCCAAAATATCTTGCTACACTTTTGCTTTTTGCGTGTATATATATACAAGGAACCCATCCTCATCCCGACCTTCCCCGCAAGAATATTGAGATGTTAACTGACTTCTCCATAGAAGTCCTGCCACATGTAGCTTTACGGTGGAGTATGGCAAGGCAAAGGATGCGCAACAGGAATGATGTTTTCCAGGACAGTTTTTCAAGAACTAATTTCGGATTTGGAATGAGGCTGAACCGCCTCAACACGTCACGCTTAAAATTCACTTGTAGCTTCAGCTAAAAACAGTAAAACGGAGCATCCTTTTTCACCATTGTTCTTTTATTATTTTCTTTATTTCACCTCCACAATTCTTGTGGGAGCTTATAGACAAGCTTAATAGACCATCCGCAGCATGTGAGGCTGGCTGTCTTTTTAAGTTAATGTGTTTGTATGAGGATAAAAAATTATTATGTGAAGGTTAAGCGCCCTTACCTCATGCATAAGCATAAGTTGGGATCTCCTTTTGTGCGTGATTTTCCTGTAATAGGACAATTGTTGGATGTGACGCTGATATAACAGAGCGTAAAAACTTCGGCAATGTTTTTCTTCGGGAATTAAATTTATCTGGAGAGGGAAAAGGGAAATCCTTTGCGGGAAAGTTTTACTGATTTGGCTGAAAGCTTCGATTGAAATATGTTTATTGTTGCTAACGAAATTCAAATTTCAATTCTGTGCAGAGCCTGTCGTCTTTTCAGCTGTGGGGAGTTCAAAATTTATGTAGAAATCAATTTGAATTCTCTAAATATTTATTCGAGAGAAATTACACACGGAAGATGAACTTGATAAGATGATGTATTTTTTATCAAGGTTGAGCTGGTAGCAAGGGACAGTTCGAAAATATTACTGTTATTTGATAAATGTACATACTAAAGCTGAGGAAAATAAAGCAAGAGAAATGCTGTGTAGTAGAGTAATTGTATTTTGAAAACCCTTGAGGATATCATATTTTTACAATGATAAATGAGAGGCTTCCAACTTCTTTTGGAAGGAGTATAAAGAAGTTGAAGTAATAAGAGACTACTCCTGCCCGAAGGGTTTTGTAAAGTGACTAGAAAATCAAATTTCTAATCACAAAACTTGGCACGTACATAAATTCCAGGAATTCAACTCAGAAAATGTACATACGTTGTGACAACGAAGTACCTGGAAATTGTAATTTAAATTCCCCGGGTAAATGGTATTGCAAAAAAAGTATTTTGTTAAGCTGGTAGGACTGTTTTTAATTATTATTCCAAATATGAGCGCGATCTGTCGACCAGTTTGTTTACAGCAGCTGCTTTAGTCGGTACACCTCAGTAGTGCGTTACGATTTTTGTGTTTTTTTATTGTGACCGAATTCAAAGCCAAAAACTCAATAAAACCATCAATCAACCCCCGTATTCGCCAGATTTGGCTCCGAGTGATTTTGATGAATAATTAAATATTTTGCGTGTTATTTGCAATTTCCGGGTATTTTTTTGTCACAATGTAAAACAAAACTCGCTGAAGGAGCTAAAGGCCATCCCGAAAAGTGCATATGAAAAGTGTTTCGAGGACTGAAAAAATCGTTGGCATAAGTGTAGTGCATCTGATGGGTATTACTTTAAAGGCGACAAAATAAATATTAATGAATAATTAAATATTTTGCTTGTTATTGGCAATTTCCGGTTGCTTTTTGTCACAATATATGGTTATTATGTATTTTGATTTGCCGCTATTTTATTTTCGCACAGCAGAATATACGATGCCATAAGTATCCTTCTTGCAAATGAACAACATTGCTTCATTAAAGATCGTTCGATAGTAACTAATTTGTTTGATCTTACGAATATCATCTCTCTTGCTTTTGACAAGAGCCAACAAGTTGATGTCATATATACTGATTTTGCTGAAGCTTTTGACAGTATTGATTGCCTTCTGGCTAACAAACTCCGATCGTTTCGCAATTCCGTGTTAATATTTTCTTGGATCTTATCCTTCTTATGCCATAGCTCCTGCACCGTTGCATGGAACAATTATTTTTTAGTTTGCCTCATTTAGTCCAAAACCCGGTATTCTTCAAGGATCAACTTTAGGCCCTTTGCTATTTAACATTTTCATTAATGATCTTCTCCAATGCTTGTCCTCTAATTGTCTACTTTAGGCTTATGATTTAAAAACATATCGTTCCATTAGCTCGAGCAAAGACTGCTCATACCTTCAAAATGATTTTCCCAGTCTCTAAATAAGTGTCGATGTAAATTACTTCCTCTTAATATTTCAAAACAACTAAATTCATCCCTATTCTATGAATACCAGATTCATGGATTGTTGCTCACACTTGTGGACAAATTTAAAGATTTGGGAGTAATATTTGACCCAGGTTTGAAATTTAATGCATAACCACTAAAGCCTCACGTGCCACGGATTTTATTTTACGGCCTCCTGCAAGTTCTTTAACATCTTAACCAGCGTCCATGTATTTAAAATCTTAGCCCAGTCAATTCTTGAGTATGCGTCCCAAGTATGGTCTCCTCGCTATATCAATCTATCGGATGCTGTTAGGACTGTACAGCGCAAATTGACACGTTCTCTTTCTTACAAATATAAGCTCCTTTCCAGCTCCTACGATGAGTGCCTACTGGTCTTCAACATCCCATCACTCAAAAAAGGAGAGAATTTTTAGACTAGTGTTGCTTATTGAAAATATATCACGATATTCTTTCATCCAAATTTCGGGAAAGGTTTTATATACGTCCCACCACAAGAATGCGTTCAGCTGACATATTCATTATGCTCTTTACTCGAACGGATACTTATTTGTATTCGTTTTTCATCACGTCGCTACAACAAACTCCAGCTGGGTCCCCTGCCACACTCCTTAAACGCTTTTAGAAGCATATTCCATAAAATTCTCCTTGGCTCCTAATAGTATATTAGTATTTTAGATTCTTGTTTTTTTTTCCATTCAAGTTGCTCACTTTGTTTTTGTTGCATGTATTATATTTCATTCTTCTTCTTCTTCTTCGTAGCACTACAGCCCATCTCGGCCCTTTGCTTCCTGGAAATTTCGCCTCCAACTGTCTTGGAACATTGAGCACGTCTTCCAAGTTTTGAAATCCAAGCAGCGATGATCTGTCTTCGTCGACTGAATCAGACCAGCATTTCATCGGTTTCCCTACTGGTCCCTCGCCTTCTGTTCTCCCAGCGAATGCCTTTTCATTCAGGTGTCCAGCCCGTTGCAGCTTCCGTACTCTTACAATTGTTGAGACCTACGGTTCATCAAAAATTTCATACAGCTCGTGGTTGTATCGAGTTAGCCATTCATGGATCATCTAGCTTCGCTCCAATTATTCGCCTCAGGACCCGTCGATCAAAAGTGCTTGGGTTTGGGTCAATGTTTCACATTTATAACATCACACAGGTTTTATCACAGATTTGTATACTTGGAGCTTTTTTTTCCTGTGTATGCAGCTGGTCTTCAAGATCGTCAAAACTGAATTAAAATATTTTATTTGCGAGCTGTATTCCTCGGCATATTTTGACTCTTTCACTATCCATGTTCGTAATTTGGCACCAAAATACACAAATTCGCCAACATTTTCGATGTTGTATACACCAAGTGTAATATTTTGTGTATTTGAGGTATTTTCCTCAACTGCATCACGAGCTTTGTTTCATTTTCATTGATTTACATTGACTAGTTTTGCTTCGCTGTCGAGTTTCAGGAAGAGTTCTTTGGAGTTGTTAGATTATATTTCATTACCTTTTTTGTAATTGGACTCATGGATCTGTAAAATAGTGAAAACAAGTAAACACAGTGGACGTTTTAATGCTCCCACAACTAAGGATGTTGCAATTTTATAGGTCGATGAAGAAAAATGTTCAAGAGATATTGTGTTACGGGGTGTGACAATTAAGTAATGAGACTGATTAAATAGCCGCGTTTGTGGTAAATCTGTTTCCTTGAAATTCTTTTCTCCTTCTTTGGCATCTTTTCCCTCTCCATTGATATATTTAATATCGCTCAAACTTGTTTAGTTTGCCTGCTGCGTCGTGTTGAGTAGACGTAAGTTGGTGATGCTCGTCACGAAAATGAAGAAATGAAATCAAGAGCAACACGTCGCGATAAAATTTTACGCTAGATTGGGCGAAACAACTTCGGAAACGTACACTAAAATTGCATGATGATAGAGCTCTTAGTCGTGTCCAGGGGTTTCGATGACATAAAGAGTTTAAGGAGGGGCGTGAAAGCGCGGAAGACATGGCGCGGAGCGGGGGACCAGTCGACGTACAGACTGACGCAAATGTGCAGCGTGTGCGCGCTCTAATCCGTGAAGATTGGCACTTAACAGTTCAAATGTTGGCCTTGGAACTGGGTATGAACCAATAACCAGTCAGAAAAATTTTAACCGACGATTTTGGGATGAAAAAGTAGTGCGCGTAGATGCTTCCAAAGAACCTCCCCAGCGTATCCCAGTACTTGGCCTCTAAAAGGATTGCCGTGCTGCAACAGTTGCCTTATTTGCCCGATATGTCACCCTGTGACTTATTTGGTTCCCTAAAACAAAATCGGTGGTCAAAGGAACCCATTTTGAGTCAATTACAGACATCCAGGCGGCCGTGACGAGGGTACTCGCAGACATCCCAGTCGAAGCGTTCCAGAAATGTTACGAAGCATAAAACACGCGCTGGAATCGTTTTATAGTTGCCCAAGGGGACTACTTTGAAGGGAATGGCAGAGTTGTAGAATACAATAATTTTTAAGATATACGGTTTTCATGGAATCCGTCTCATTACTTGAGTATCCAAGCTCCATCGTTTTTATGATCCTTTACTGTTGCCAAAAGCCAAAGACGGTTATGATATAATTATGCTCAAAATAAAAACGTGTCCTTCATGCAATTTTATGTCCGCAGACTTCTGGTCAAATAGCATGAAACGTATGAGTATTTACATTACTTGAAAAATTTATACAACCAATATTGTGTTGATTTGTTGGCTAAAATGATTTCTGAGGGATTAACTTTCAACCGTTATAATCAACAAAAATTACGTGCTGGTGAATAAATACACCTCCGTGATGTTGTACAACATGATGTTAGTACCAATGCTAACAACATGGAGCAATGCATCATACTTCCATCATCTTTTGCAGATTCACCCCGATACATGCAAGAAAAATCACAAAACGCTATGAGGTACATAATATACGCAAATTCAAGCGTCCCGAATTATTCATAACATTTACATGTAATTCCGAATAGCCAGATTTTAAAAATGAATTATTTCCTGGTTAAAAGTCACATGACATAATATCAAGAGTTTTTGATTTGAAAATGAAAAAGCTTTTGGACGTTATTAACAAAAAATAAATATTTGGCGTAGCGAATTCCTTGCGGTGATATCACGATGTGTGTAAAAGGGGAACTGTTTGAAGAAATATCCTCGAGCATTGATTGGTAATACTCCAACTGAGGACGACGGTTATCCGACTTACCATAGGCGAGATCCCAAGGCCGGGTTGTCATGTTGCTACTTTGAATATGCGAAGTAATAGGATCAATGTTGACAATAGATAGGTTATTCCATACTGACTAATAATGTTACGGTTATATAATGAATTTTGTAATTGTAGACAAATAATAAAATATAGTCTGCGTGGCTTAGTGATAAGAGCACTAAGCCCGTAAGCTGAAGGTATCTGGTTCAAGTTTCGTTGGCGTCAACGAGATTTAGTTCAAGTGATTCTTCGGACAGACTTTTAGCCTGTTCAGTTATGATACATGCTGGTTCAAAGTCAGAACGTATCGCAGCTTGGTGGGCGGACACACGGCCAAAGCGTGATAATGATCATATCGCCTCGTGGTTTGCCGATACATTAGATCATGACAATGAGCAGTTTATTTCTCAATATAATCTCCTTTAAGCTTGAAACACTAAACCCAGCGATGCTCCAACTTCTTTAACTCATATAAAAAATACGTTTTCTCAAGATCTGTAAAGTAGGGCCCGTGGGGGTGATGACCTCCTCATTCGACTCAAATTTCTGCCCGATGAGAGACTTTTCCAAGTTTGAAAACAAAAAGAAGTCATATGAGGCCAAATCTGGAGAAAACGATGGATAAGGTAGCAGCTTGTAGCCCAATTCAACCTATTTGGCCGGCGCGGTGGTGTGAGCTAGTGCGTTGTCATTGTGGAAGAGCCCTTGTTTTTTTCACCGAATTGGGCCTTATTCCTGAAATTCAGCACTGAATCGGACCAATAATTCGACAAAGTGGAGCCCTGTGATAGTTTTGTCCTTCTCTAGGCATTCGATGCCACACCACATCTTGTGAATCCCAAAAACCGTAGCCATCACCTTTTCGGCCGATAGAACAATCTTTGCCGAGCACGTTTGCCGGGAGAAGTCCACTATTTCAACTGATCCTCGGTCTCTGGGGTACACCAGTGAAGCTAAATTTCACCGATAGTCACAAAACGATGCAGAAATTTCTTTTAATTACACTTAAACAGCGTTTAATACTGCCCTGAAGGGGTTTCGCGGTTGCGTTTGTTGTCTTCGGTGAGCAAACGCAGCACCCATTGCACCGAAAATTTTCTCATGCCCAAAATTTTATGCACTATATAACCTACGCAGTTTTTTGAGATGTCTACAGTCTCAACAACCTCACACAACTCAATCAGTGGTCTGCAATACAAGGTCATCGATTTTTGTCACGTTAATCTCCCTGGTAGCCGTTTTTGGGGCACTTGAGCGTGGCTATCAAAAACCACTGTGCGGCCAAACCAGAAAGAAAAGCACCATATACAGCATTCAAGTGGTTTTTGATTTCGCTGCGTGATTTTTTTTCCAAAAACAAGAATCAAATCAGCGAACAATTTTGCTCTTTCTCCATTTTTTTTTTAATGTGTGGACACACCCGCTTCCACACATGCTCAGTTGAAATTTTGACAGTAGCCGTCTACAGGAATGTTATATGCAATAGTAGCACCATCGTGTGGAGAGGCCAAGTACTCTTCGGACCGCCTTCGTATATCCGACATTTAAAGCTACCTGTGCTGCTGCTGTGGAAGGACACTTTTGCTGACTTTATGTCTACCATTTTTTGCCCAAATTAAGAGAATCATTCGCAGATATGTTGGTTTTTTGCCATCTTCGCCAACTTTATCTGTTACAGGAAAAGATTCAAAAGGACTGTTGTCAAGATGCTCTGTATCTACAGCGTTGTAAAATTTTCGATTTATCTATCATGTACACGAATGAAATTTTTAATAAAAGTCTTATTAAAATCGAAAGGAACGTGGTTAGGCTTAGTTGGAAACGTTTGTGCAATTTTGGCCTACCAACACCAACGCGTGACCATCAACAATCTATTTATGCTTTTGAGAGGATGTGACAATTATTATGAAAAAGGCCCTTAGGTTTGCTTAGTGTCATTAATTTTAATTAAATCACCTTTATTACTTCATTTCATCTTCATTCACTTTTATTTGTGTTAGCTTTGTCGATTATTAAATCAATAATTAAATTATTAAAATATGTATTATTAAATTCCACCTTGTTAGATAACATTTAAATTATACGGTAGTAGTCGAGCAGTCCGCCTAGGCAAACTGGTCGAGGAGCGTCACGAAAAAGACAATGGGAGATAAATACTATTCGCAATCGTAAAATAGTTCTCGCCACTTCTACACCTCATTCCACTCAATTTCATATATCGAGCGCTACGAGAATCCCAAGCTGTACACAATTCAGATAACCGTATGACGACCACTGACTGTAAATGCTGATCATCATCGTCATCATCTATGTCTTCAACATCATCAACGCCGACGAAGAAAAGAAATGTCAACGAAACCCTTTATTGGTATTTAGTGAAGCAAAATATAAATATCCTCTTTAAATGTTATTTGAGTACGATGAGCGTTTATTAGAAATTTTTCCTTGACATGATAAGTTATACATTTTGTTACAATTCAATTTGTTAAAAATATGGAAAGATCTCTGAAGACAATCAACCAGAGGAAAATTATTTTCGTCCAAATAATTTTGTATTATTTATGTTTTTCCACGAAGTTTCAGCTAATTTGAAAATTAATAAAAACTCAAATAAATTAATAATCAAGCAGTTTTAACCAACATTTCCTAATTTCTTTGGTGCTAAATCAATTATTAATTAAGAAGTGCGTTAGCCACGCAAAGTGTATACCTAGAAAGTCCAAAGCCTACACAGATAGTACACTACAAACACCAGTGATACACAAGGCGCCGAAGTAATTCCAAAATACCAATTGGAACTCAATCCATCGTACCCCCATGACGACGGATACAGCAAGCATGATGACACGAAGAGGTAACTCGTCTCGTGTGAATTTGGAATGGCATTTGAACGAGATCCCGTTGCGGTGTGAGAAGCAACACGAACGAAAAAGTAGATCTGGTCGACAACTGTTAGTTTGAAGATTGGCAATGGGGGTTGCTTTGAAAACGCCTGCGCGGGTAAATACGAGTTTCGGAATTTTGGGCTCGCAGGTTTCGTACCCACGCCTGCGTGGGCGGATACGTATTTCAGAATTTCAAGGTCGCAGGCTTACCACAAGCGCGGCAATAAAATCAGTCTTATTACTTAATTGTCACACCTCGTAAACGGAGTGTCGGTGATAATTTAGAGGAATCTTGGTTTCGCGACCAGTCTGTCCGTCTGTCCGTCCGTCCGTCCGTGTGTCACAGCAGTTTTTCTCGGAAACTACTTAAGCTAGAAACATCAAATTTTGTGTGTTTAAGCTAGAAACATCAAATTTTGTGGTGATCTCTTCAAAGTTCAACTACAAAAAATTTTATAAGGTATTTAAGGGGGTCTCCCCATATAAGAGAGTGCCCCCGGAAAAAAAAAATTTCATTGAAGGTAGCCGATATGGGTATCAAATGAAAGGTCTTGATGAGGACTTTTAAAGACAGGTCTTAGTTTGGCAAAATTTGCTTCGGGGGGCGCACAGGGAGGGGAAATACACGAAAAATTTAGGTCCCCCCTCGCGATTGGACACCTGTGATCCGAAAAATCTGAAAAAAAATCAGGAATATAGGCCTCGGTGAGTACGACAACAACAAATACTCAACTTTGTTAGTAATAGTATGATTTATCGATTTTATGTTTTCTTGAAAAAAATCTTAACGGTACCCTTAAATTCAATGAAATTCAGTACGTAGATGTCTATTTATAAGATTGATCTATTCTGAAAGTTTCATAAAGATATTTAGGGAAATTATAGCGGTTTGAATTTTCCTGTATTACTATGGAACAATATGCGCTGCATTTATTACTATGGCAACATATGGCTATGGAACAACATGCGCTTTTTATCCACTCAGACACTACAGTTTTGCTAGGATTTGCATGAAAATTTCAGATATGATAGGTGTCATGTATATCTTTGAGAATCGGTTCAGCTAGTGGTATCAGTAATCGTAAAACAAAATAGTGGCTGTTTTAAATGCGAAGATTGAATAATTTTGAGTTATTTTTTCCCAACTTCTACCTTTAAGGTACATGCTTTGAACACTTGATTCAATTTAATGAATGACTGAAGATGAGTACCCACAATTAATGCTCATAAGTGAAACAAGTCAAGGAGGTGGAAGAGAGCTCCTAGCAAAAGGGTTTTGTAACCATTCTAGGATTCGAAAAAATTGGCCATAAATCGATGATAACAGTACAGGAGACTGGCCCCTGAAAAAAAATTCATCAAACGTAGCAGATATGAGTATGAAATGAAAGTTCTCTCTGGGAGCTTTTCAAAACAGTTGATAAACTGTCAGTTTTTGCTTCAGTGGGAGCGCAGGGGGGAAATGCATGAAAAATGTGTGACACCTGAAATGATTATCAAGGGAGATATTTATGAGTTTAAAAATGCCAAAAACCTCAGAAGCCGAAATTCGTTCAACTTTGTTAATAATAGTATGATCTTCGTATTTCATATTTTCTCCAATAAAATCGTCTTTGACATGTTTCTTGATTAGATTCGATCTGGTGACTGCATTTTGTAAATTGAATACAAAAGCCTTCTGACATGAGCGTAGGTCTGTTTACCCAACTTGTTTTATTGTAAATTCCTTACTGCCAATAAATTTTTCAATAAATTTTTGGTGTTTTTGATCGCAAATTTCTGATTGCCGTTCCGTATTGTCAATAAATTATTTTCTAATATATTTCAACGTAAGTGGAATTGGTTTTCATTTTTTTTTTTTTTGTGGAGTGAAAGTCTTAGATTCTCAATGCAGACTTGTGCCTGCTATATTAAAAATAAAACTATACAAGTAACGCATGCCACAGCAAAATATTGGATTCAAGTACAGTGTTTGGAAGTTGCATAATCGTGAATTGAATCACGCACATCTGAATTAGGGGATGTAGTGTAAAATACCCTTAATCAATTTAATGTTAACAGTGAAATGCATTGAATATTTATATAATACATTGGTGGAATGTTGATATATGGTATTGGTGGAATGAAGGGAGGAGTTCATGCACTACATAATGCGGATGTTTTAGCGTGGTCTGACCACTTGGTTGCCGTGTGATTGACTTTTGTAAGAAATCCACTGTCGTTTTTTTTTTCAAATAAACACCTTTCTGCTGCAATTTACATAAACTCTGGCTGCAATCAAGAAGAAAGAAAAGGAGAAATTACAGTAGCGGTTCTTTTTTATGGTGAGATGCATATCTGGTCATTTTAGTTACAAATCTTAGTCTGACACTAAAAGCATAAAACGTGTTGCTGAAGGTTTCTATCTCAGTTTTGGTATATTGGATAAAGCCACCTTATTTTTCAAACTCGCAAATCCAACTTGAAAGATCTGAAGGGAGCTCATCAACACTGCACACTATGGACACAAAACCTTAGTCCAGCCTCAAAATCAGAAATCTGTCTTGAGTTTGCTCTGAAATTGTCAGCTCGTTCGTTAAGATTAGATGAGTCTAGAAAATTCCCCTTTAAATTTTGTTGATGGAAGAGAGCTTCAACTGCTGAGTTTAAAATGTTGTTTATTATAACTTTTATTACCCCAAGTTAATTTTGTTTCCTTCCATTGTTCATTCATTCTTATAAATTTAGGATTTAAGTCCGAGAAGAAGTGTTTGCTCTTTTTTTTCTTTCTTTTTGTTAAAATTGGTTTAGTAGTAGAATTTTATAAATAAGCTGCAAATACAAGCAATGTCCACTTAAAAAAAACACTCGGTTTTTCTTTATTTTTAATTCGTGCGGTTTTCTAACAGATGGCGTAACTTGATTTTTATTCCAGTGATTCACTTTTCCAAATATGTGTTGGAAAGCTACTGTCATATAGTTTCACAATCAGTATGTGTCATTTAGCTGAAGTGTAAGCAACAATTCTTTTTTTTTTTACTCTGAAAATGTCGAATTTTGTGCCGAATAAAGTGTTTTTGCGGGGAGTACTTCTTCATTGAAGTAAAAGGCTGCCAAAAGTCACCGTATTTTGGTGAAAGTGTATGGTGTGCATTCTCTAGCTGAGCGTACGTGCCAGAAGTGGTTTTCATGGTTTGAAAGTGGCAATTTTGACTTGGAGGACGATGAACGGCCCGGACAGCCAAAAAAGTTTGAAGATCACGAATTGGAGGCATTGCTCGACCAAAACCCATCCTAAACTTGAACAATCACTTGGCATCGCTCAACAAACCATTTCCAATCGTTTAAAAGCAATTTTTTACAGTAAAGTTTCAATTTTCGAAAAATACTGCATGAATTAAACGGTACCCCTATTAACTCCATACAATTGAAATGGCTATAACTCACTTGATTAAGATTTGATCGCGATTAGAAGAAGTTTAAAAGTACCGTTTTGATTTTATGGGCGAAAATGTAAATACTACAAATCATAAGTTGAGTTATTTTCAATTTCTGAGGTATTTGTTGCCCTTGTACTCATAAAGGACCACATTCGTGAAAATTTTCCAATTTTTCGGCTCAAAGGTGTCCAATCACAAAGGGGGGGACACAAATATTAACAAAGTTAAGTGGTTTTCAATTTCTGAGGTATTTGTTGCCCTTGTACTCATAAAAGACCACATTCGTGAAAATTTTCCAATTTTTCGGCTCAAAGGTGTCCAATCACAAAGGGGGGGACACAAATATTAACAAAGTTAAGTGATTTTCAATTTCTGAGGTATTTGTTGCCCTTGTACTCATAAAAGACCACATTAGTGAAAATTTTCCAATTTTTCGGCTCAAAGGTGTCCAATCACAAAGGGGGGACACAAATATTAACAAAGTTAAGTGATTTTCAATTTCTGAGGGATTTATTGCCCATGTACTCATAAAGGACCACATTCGTGAAAATTTTCCAATTTTTCGGCTCAAAGGTGTCCAATCACAAAGGGGGGGACACAAATATTTGGTACATTTGCCTTCCCCTGGACCCCCTAATTCATAAAATGATTGTTTTATTGGATGGATGGACATGCTTTTCATATATTTTATCAAGATGTAGTAATCGAGCAGTCACACAAGCCAACTACCCGAAAACCACATAACACTGTTCCGGAATTTCAACTGCAGATTTGAAAAATTTAGTTACTCAAATTTAACTTTTTGATGTATAATAATTTTTTTTTTATTATAAACATAAATTTATATCGTTTCTGTTTATTCCATTATACCTAAATTTTTGTTGTTGCATTGATATTCGTTATAATATTTATCTTCTACTATGATTTAAATTTTCAATTTTATTAACTTAATTATACCAACTTAAGTTATCTTAATTATACCAATTATTAACTCAATCATACCAATCTTGCAAATTAAAATTTCGGACATGTGAACACTGATTTAGTGCATCACGTCCGTGTATTGCATTGGCGAATGCAATCTAACTCAGCTGAGCAAGCATCAATTTTAGATTTACTGGTGAACAGCTAAATCATGAGAAGATTTGGACGGGTCGGGGGGTCTGTTATCAATCTTCACGGCGGTCACATCTGTAATGTAACGTGTCATGCAATAAATTTGGAAAATTGAGATTTTCCGTGATTTACTAAGCACATTTACTCGTTTGTTGCCTGTTAAGTGCTCCTACTGAGACATTATCTTATTTGTGCGTGAAAAGATTTGAAAAGTTCCCGAGGTTCGTGAGAACGCGAAAGAGTACGTTAGATTCGCGAAAATTGAAGTTCTTTGTGAGAATTTTGCATTCAAGTTTTTCCGTCGGGCGTTGTAAAAAAAAAAGTGGGAAATCAGTGAAGTGATTTTCGCGTGGAATTTGATTCAGTCTCACATAATTGTGTATTTTTGCAAATTGCTTTTGGGATTTCCTAATTGGGAAACGCATTCGATCTGTGTGCGGGCCTAGTTGAGTGCCCAGTTACCGTTTTCGGGCCCTGTCGCGACCGTTGGCGCGCGTTGTTTAATCGCAGCTGCAACCGGGATCTCGCGAGAAAAATGTGAAGAAAGCGCGATATTGATGACCTGGTCAATGCAAAGTAGACGTTTCGTTCGGGTTGTTTAATCAAATAACTTAGACCCCTGTGAAATTATTAACAAATTTTTCATGACAAAGTTGTGAAATTGGATGACACATCGTTCTACCAATTATTGAGTGTTAAATGAAAGTTCAGGGCAACAGCCGGGAAATCAGAAGCAGTGCGAGACTCCTCATTTAGCCACCGACCACCTTTTCCCAGACATAAGAGAAGAAAACTAGCCACAGTTTGCGTGCGGTGCACGATTCGCTGCCGGTTGCACAGTGGCAGTTTTTCCGCCGATTGGCTCATTGAATTGTTGCGTTTCTCATATTTCTGTAGGAATTTGCTGCACCCTGGAGGGGAACGAGATTTTATATGACTTTTGACGGAATAAGCGGAACGCCCGTACTCCAAAGAGCTCATTTGTCTCCACCGAAAAAAAGGAAGGTGGCTACGTCGTATATAAATTTCAATAGGCAGTATTTGCATCATAGCATATTTTAACTTAATTTCACAAGTCGATCACGTCAACACCTTAATGTCAGCAAAGCAAGTATGATCTGTTTTTAATCTTCAAAATCAGTTTCAGTAAGATCATCCACATCACTAGCGGGCGCCCGGCGAGGTTGAAGGTAAGTACCTTTTCTGTTATTTGCTTATCCTCATCTATATGTATAGTGGCGGAATTTTTTGCTGCGGTACGTACAAACGTTAAAATAAAATCGATCTTACCTTAAACCACAGAATTTATTTAATAAAAAGGTAAATGTACATTTCGGAAACAATAGTGTTCCTTCTTCAGTACCAACTGTTGGTCAGTTGGTACTGAAGAAGGAACACTATTGTTTCCGAAATGTACATTTACCTTTTTATTAAATAAATTCTGTGGTTTAAGGTAAAATCGATTTTATTTTAACGTTTATCCTCATCTATTAAATCATATACGTTTTGAGCTTGCTGGATTAAAGATTTACAATTTAAAATTTATTGCATAGCTATTTAAAATTTTTCGAAACGTTGGAATATTTTACCTATGTCAAAGCTGCGGAACAAATCGCATAAAATAAATGGTAAGTAACCAGAAATCTATACATATAGTGGAACTATTTTCAAGTTATCAAATTCATCTTAAAAACTCTCGATAAATTAAGATGTTAGAAGTTAAAGAAAATTGGTGCTGATTGTCAGTAAACACTGCAATATTATTTTGTATATATTTTTTTACTGAACACCTTTCACAGGTTAATGAGTTCTTAAATTGATCGAATTGATTGAATTTAAAAAAGTTATTAAAATGTTGCTAAATTTTCGAAAACTATGATATTGAGTTATTATACCATTGAAAAGTTATTCATCAGAGTCTAGTATTTAAAGTAAAGTATTTTAAATTAATTAATTGTACTTCTAATGCTAGTTTGAAATGTAGAGCGGAAGATTTAGAGACCAAATTAAAATTCAATAAATTAACTTCTTGGTAATAGAAATTATATAGAATAATAGAAATTTGTTTGAATGTTAGACTGGAAATGTTAAATGAATTCGAATAATTCGTAATTGGTTTGTGGTGGAAATAAATATATTTTAAAATAAAGATCAGATTATTTCATATCTTTAAATTCATAGAACTTCCCTATGTATTGAGCGATTAAAAGATGGAAAATAAAAGAAATTGATTAAACAGCATACTCGGGTTTTCCATTTATTGGAAACCTGACCAAGTATAGTACCCGCAACGATGGCAGGCCACTCCACTAAAATTAGCTAGCCATCGGGTGAGCTCTCCCCTTTTATTGCGTTTTATATACATATCTGACCCTTGCCCGGGCAGAGTGGCCTTCCGCCCAATGCTCTTTTATGGTACAGTGCTTTGTGATTCCATCGCATAATACTAGAACATAAATTGGTCACGTTTATATTTCTCATTTGGTGGAAAAATCCATGCAAAACATGTTTGTATGATTTTTTCACTCAAATGGGAAATATATGGCCACGTCTATATTTGGATTGTGATCCGGTTGGGAAGGCGCGAGGGGTCACCGCTTCCGCCTGGATGCCCCACTCTTATTTGTGGGCCATAAGTATCGTCGATAACGACGAAGTCTCTTTGAGTGCGTCAGTTTTCTCCAGGCCCAATTTATCCTCTAAGCCAGTAGTTTCAAATCCTTTAGCAGGCTACCTCCTTTTTCGACTCCAGTCGATAATTATTGAACCATTTCTGAAATTCGTAGATGCGAAAAAATATTTTTTGTAGTGGGTCTTGTGCCGGAGAAGAGAACCCGCTCCACGACATCGCTACGCTAGCCTGCCAGCGCATTCACGCGTCCCCAGAAAAGGCCAAATCTCGGAGGATCCTACGATAGGGAGCAGTCCATCGCTAAAGTTCTTCACGGACATTTTTATTTTCAACAATTCACTGTGAAGGCCTTTCATTTGATATCCCACTCGAAAACCTTTGATAAAAAATGTTTAAGAGCCACTTCGTTATAAAGAGGAACCTCTTTAAAAAATGTTAAAATATTTGATAAGATTTAAAATTTTGAGAGACCAGCACCTCTCACCTTTTCAAAAAATTTGAGCCTTTCAGCTGCTATAATTTCTGTGGAAACTTTCTGTGTCACACGGATAAACAAGACACGAAACTAGAAGGCTATTGTAAAATTCATTTTACAAGGCCCTAAAAAATTTATCAATTCAATTGTCCTTAAATGGCACGGCGTATCATTGAATTATATTGAAGATGTAATTACTGTCTGCAAACCCGCCTACATGTCATCATTCTTCTCCGTTTCTAGTTCATCGTTGCTAGACCTTAACGTCGAAGACAATGATTTCAGAGTGAAAACTAAATATGTATATATTTTTAAAAACATCAAGAATTCAAGCATGGTAAATTTCAGACAAACCCCAGGACATTATTGGCGAATAAGTTGAAAAGAATGAAGCAAATGTGGGATGTATTTCTTGAAATTTTACTTACGAAACGTATTTACATTTCTTTTTTTTTTATATACATATCTGATTGAGTTTTCGTCAAAGACAAAAAAAAATTTTTTTCATCTTACTGTTATTCATTCAAATCCAACCTCCATACGATTTTCATTTCAAGGATAAATCCATGCAGAATGCCAACGTTATTGATAAACGTGTCACCCTGTAGAATTGCACGTGCTACAAGAGTGTTCTTTCTTTATCATCAGCCCCTCATTCTCTTCAAGGCTAATTCATTTGACTCAATTTAATTTCTGAAAATTAAAGTACCAAGACAGCGTTGATACCAACATAATATACATATGGATGTGCTGTTCAAACAGCTAAATTTGCTCATGCACATACGAGTATGTACTCGTACATAGTCGCATATGAACAGATTTCAGAATTTCCACGAATATGCAGTAGGATTTCGTAGAAATAAGCAAGGCTTTGCATGAGTAAAGGTTTGTGAAACATTGGAGGCGTTGATCACATATTCAATCAATTTTGATGTGGTTTTTTGTGAACCCAGTGTCAGACGAATGGAATATTCATATGTGGGTACATTACATACGAGTATTTGCTTTTGATATTATCCTTTATTTGACAAACACGCCAATTCACATTGCTCAAAGTAAAAGATATCTAACATTATCCAAGCAACCATAAGACAATAAGGAGAGAAGTGATTTTCGTTAGAAAATCGAGATGCCATGATAAGTACTTCAAACACACATCTGGTTCGGTCGATTGATATTTCAAGCAATAAACTCATGTCACTTGTTGCCTTACATATGTAGTCAAAAGAGCTTCAAGTTTTATTAAATTTGGAAATCCAGTTTATAGTATATGGGAGAAATGTTTTAAAATTCTAACATTATTTCATGAAATTTAATGAATAAAGACTGGTTCAACTGAATAGCGACATTAACACGCAATTATGATTGAGTGTTTGTCAGAAAGTGGAGCGTTAACGAAACTTCTGAAGGATTTTTAAACAAATTTCTCGAAAGAAATTCACCCGGTATATAACGCAATTTGTAAGCACTGTGAATCTCGTAATTTCGATGAAATTTACACGTGTTAAATATAAACTTAAGCTAAGTTCGTTAATCAACCAAATTGGCCCAGCCAAAACAAAATGGCGACCATTTCAGTAAAAATACGTGATTTCGGTTCTAACCAAAGCACAGGTCCAATTTGGACAAATTCGTGTACAGAAGCTCACCAAACTGCAATAAAGCTCACAATAAAAAATCCAAAGCCAGACTATCTAAAACAAAATAGCAACCACTCGAAAATCGAAAAACGTGCATAAATTTCTCATTCTAGTTGCGACTAAATCATTTAATCGATGTTAATTAGGCTTGGCAGTGTGATACAGACTGTACGTGTTTAGTGAAAAATAAAATCAGTGTTAAAGCGAAGTTTCAAAAGCCACCTCACCAACGCAACGATAACTCGGGGAAGAGGGACATGACGGGGTCGCTAGGTAAGACTGGGTACCGCACACATACATGAAACTAGACGTTTGTGAATAGAAAGCAATCAGCCAATAGGAGGTCTCATTCGACCAACAGTCAATGCGAGAGAAACTGGGAGTGGGAATGCACGCGTCTTTCTTTTAAAAACGGAAAACTGTTTTAAGGTTTCGTCGATCTAATTATGTGTAAGGTCAAACGTTATTATTTTAAGGTGATTATGATTACCCCATTTATGTCATTTTAATCTTTTTTTACTAATGTTGTTTATTTTGATATGGTATGTTGTTTGTACGAATCCATTAAACATTTTATTAATGAACATTTTTTTCATTCAAACTGACCTTTTGAGATAAAATGGGGAATTGGATCTGGGGTATGATAGGGCTTTAGGGCAAAATCGAGTTGTAGGTCTGGGTTCATTTAAATTCCTAAATAAGTAACAATGATTCATTATTTTTTAGGTAAAATCACGGTACGTACTTACAAGAAAAAACCCTAAAGAAGAGAATTATCGACCGATGTTATGAAAATAGCTATAGATAAAGTTTTGAGCAAAGAGATGGGATAAAACAGCTGCTTCTGCATACACAGTGCCTCGGGTTACTTTAGAGCGATATGTTAAAAAAATGAAAAAGGCAGTGAAGTTCTTATTGGTTTACCTTTATTCCCGTAAAAACTATCTTTACACCTAAAGCATATCTGAAATATATGGTAGAGCGTCTTTTTGGACTAATGACTAACGAACTGAGGTGGCTGGCATATCAATTGGTGGCAGAAAATGGAAAGGCACACAATTTTAATACTAATGAGAAAATGGCAGGTGTTGATTGGCTCAAATGTTTTTTTTAAACGATATCAAATGTATCGGTTCGTAAACCTAAAGCCACATCAGCAGCTAGAGCAATGGGATTCAACAAACTAGCCGTAAGAAAATTCTATCAGTTCCTCGGAGATACTTATGATAAGTTTGAATTGACGCCTGACAAAATATAAAGCTGCGATGAAACTGGAATTTCTATTGTTTCTAAAACCAAGAGCAAAATATTAGCTATGAAAAGACGAAAACGAGTAGGTTCATGATCATCTACTGAAAGAGGACAGAGTATCACAATAGAAGTATATTTTAACACAGCTGAAACAAACATGCCTCCACTGATGATTTTTCTGAGATAATGAATTAAACCAGAACTTTTAAATCATGTTCCATCAGATACTACAGCTGCTTGCAATCCTCGAGGCTACATAGCTTCAGAAATATTTTTGACATGATTCAAAAACCTCATCAAATTTCCTCGACCCACTCCTACTTACTATGTATTGCTGCTTCTAGATGGTCGTGTGAGTCACATTAAAAATTTGGTAGTAGTTGATCTAGCTCGTGAAAATGGAGTAATTATACTTTGCTTTCCTCCTCACTGTACACAGAAAATGCAGCCTGCAGACGTTGCATTTATGGAGCCACTCAGCACTTATTGCGATCATGGTGTTACATGTTGGTTGAGATCACATACTGGACGTGTAGTAACTATGAAATATTTGTGGCTACATTAATGCGTTCAAAAAATGTGTTACATGGCCATATAATGAAAATAATTTTACTGATGCCGATTTCATTTCTGCTGAAACTACGAACATACAAAATATTAAAGACTCGTCGAATGAAGAACAACAAAGGTTTTCAGAAACCGAAGGCCTTCAATCGAGAACAGTACCATATCTACCTTCAACAACAACAGTCACAACTGTATATATCTTCAACGGCCACGAGAACTTCTCATATTGAAAGCTGCCACAACATCTTTCACTCCACCTAGAACAGAGTTAATCACCGAATGTTACAAACCAGTCACATCAACAGTGGATAAAACACCCATTCCCAAGCCTGAATGTTCATATTCTCCTAAGCCTCCCATTCGTGCAGCGCATCGTGATCTGACGTCTAGCTTCGAAAATGTATCGCGAGGTGATATTTTGCCAATTCCTTCTGTTCAACAAACTGAAACAAGTTGAGTAAGAAGGAGAGTGCTCCTACCAGAAGGTCTTTGTAAACACCCTAGGTTTAGAAACAAGTTTTCTAATGGCGTGGATATGGAATCTTTCTAATTTATGCAAAAGGTGCACATTTTGATCAAGCTTAAATGATTTTTCTGAATGCTCGGCCAATTGAACATGTTCAAGTTAAACACTATTCCTTAAATTTTCATGAAAATTGAAAGAAAATAAAAGTGCCTAAGTCAATTTTAAATATATATAGGGCTTTCCAATAAGAGGTGTTATTTTGAATCGAACTTATGATTTAACATCATGCGACTTCTTCCTTTGGGACCACGCAAAAAAAGAAGGCCTATGCTAACAGCCCAGCGTCGATTCAAGACCTCAAAGATGAAATTCGTGAGGCTATCGAGGACATAGGGCAGCCAATTTGCGATTTGGTTATGGAAAATTTCATGGAAAGGATATGGTTCTGTAAGCGTGTCCTGGTGATTATTTGCCTGATGTCATGTTTCACTACTAACAGCATACCTTTCTTTTCATAATGAAATAAACATACGATCATTCATATTAAAAAGTGGCATATTTCTTCTAATATCAAAATAACACCTCTTATTGGAAAACCCTATATCACCCATAAACACGTGTTATTGTTGTTGTAATTTCATACAATTGAAATGGCTATAACTCACTTGATTATGATTTGATTTCAATTAAATTTTGTGATAGTATATATCTTATGTCAGTCTATCTAGTCGCAAAGTTTCAAGACATTTAAAGGTACCGTTTTGATTTTATGGGCAAAAATGTAAAATCTACAAATCATACTATTATTAACCAAGTTGAATGAATTTCGATTTCTAAGGTATTTGTTGCCCTTGTACTCATAAAGGTCCACATTGGTGACAGTTTTCAGATTTTTTGGCTGAAAGGTGTCCAATCGCGAGGGGGGGACACAAATTTTTGGTACATTTTGCCTTCCCCTGGACCCCCTAGTTCATAAAATGATTTTTTATTCCAGATTCTAAGAGTTACAATCAAGACCTTTCATTTGATACCCCACTCGACTACCTTTGATTAAAAAAAAATTTTAAGGGCCAATTCGTTATTAGGGGGGACCCCCTTCAAATTTTTCTAAATTTTTGTTAAGACCTCAGCTTTTGAGAGACCATTACTTCTGACCTTTTCACAAAGTTTGAGCATTCTAGCTTCTATAGTTTCTGAGGAAACCAGCTGTGACGCACGGACAGACGGACAGACTGACGGACG
Source organism: Odontomyia ornata (assembly GCA_963969285.1). Lineage (NCBI taxonomy): Eukaryota > Metazoa > Arthropoda > Insecta > Diptera > Stratiomyidae > Odontomyia > Odontomyia ornata. The sequence continues at coordinate 53,688,078 of OZ017738.1, read as the reverse complement.
GACAGACGGACAGACTGACGGACGGACGGACAGACAGGTCGCGAAACTAGTAGGTCTTTGTAAAAAAAAATTTTACAAAGACCTAAAAAGGAAACAATACGGCAAGGGAAATAGCCCTAATTACCTCTACTCCTTATAAAAATGAGCTGGAAAATTTGATAAATCTGGGGGAAACATTCAATTCTTATGACCCTTGCCTCAAAAGGAATACTCAAAACAAACAAAAGATCAAACACTCCATCAAAACATAACAGAGCAATGATGAAGATGCCATTTGCTTATATTGTAATGATATAAACCGCAATTTGTTGACATCGTCAGAACCTTGGGTAGGCTGCCAGCTCTCTGGACGTTGGGGTCACAATGCTTGTGCTGGCGTGGATAATGAAGATCTGGAGGAAATACGCATTTGTTTCTTTTGTGAGAATTATTAGCTTTCCCCATCATGCCTCAATTTAATTACCCCTTCAGACCCCATAGTATGGGGCAGTATGGTTTTTCATAATGTTTCTATTAATGATTAATTATTACAAAATGTGATATGTTGATTTTCTAATGACTGTACCAAATCATAGTTGGGTTAATGACATAACGTGTCATAGATTAGTAAGAGAAATAAACATAGTGATTATGCTGTATTTTTGTTATTTCTCTTATTTACTCCATCATGTCCCCCTTCCCCTAACTCACAAATAGCCTTTGTCACAAATATCGGACTAAAGCAGGGAGATAGGCTGGTCCCATTGCTATTCAATTTGGCTCTGGAAAACGTCATTAGAAAGCTAGTTGTCGATATAAGAGACACTATATTGTACAAGCCAAGCCAAGTGGGAGCCTATGCGAATAACAGCAAGATTTTGTACCGGTCGATAACAACCGCCAAAAAACTTTCCCTGAAACTCGACAGCGAAACATAACTAGTAAGGCTACAAATCAATGAAAATAAAATAAAACCACCGAAAATATCATACTTAGCAAAATCAACATCAAAAATGTGGGTGAATTTGTATATTTAGGCGTCAAAATAACAAGAATCGATTATGAAGGAGATGAAATACGTCCAAAAATACAGCTCACAAATAAAATTCTTTATACAGTTTTGACAATCTTGAAGACCAGCTGCATACACAAGAGCACAAAGCTCCAAATATGCAAATCTGTAATAAAGCCTGTGCTATGCTATGTGTGTAAAACATGGACCCAAACTGAAGCATCCACAAACATATTGAACGCTTCTAGAGACATGTCCTGAAGCAAATAATTGGAGCAAGGCTAGACGGGGACCAATGGCGAATTCGATATAACCATCAGCTGTATGAAATTTTCAACGAGCCAGTCGTCTCAACGATTGTAAGACTGTAGAAGCTAGAATGAGCTGACCATGTGGATTGAATAGATGAACAACGGATACCCAAAAAGGTATTCGTTGGGAGAACTGAAGGCTGGAGACCAGTGGGGAAACTAAGGAAACGCTAGTCTAACTCGGTCAACGATTTCAAAATTGGAAGCTACGGTCAATGGGCTGAGACTGTTGGGGGTGCTTGTTGCAAGAAATGAAGCTATAATGCTATAAAGACGAAGAAGGTCAAGTTTCAAATTTCGGAATGACGTCAAGTTAAAATTCAAAATTTCAAAAGCTCCTATAAAACCATGATTAATATTTGATTTGCTTGAAACTTGATATTAAGGACAACATTGCGACGATTTCGTCATTTTGTTATTTTATTAAGTTTTATAGTGTATGTTTCAAAACGGTGCCAGTTCAAGTATACGATTTTTTCAAATTATTGAGACGAATTTTCTCTATGGATTTTGATAGAACTTGATTCTATAGAATATTGGAAAAATTTCTTGCATGCCGCAAAAGACGATAAAAATCAGATGATAAACAAAAATATTGAAAATTAAAACAATGTTGTTTGCTGTCATTTTGAGTAAATGAGTATTTTTGTTCTGTCAAGAGCAAAACTCAAATTTCAACAAAACTTTTTGAACTGGTTGATGATATTCAAAAGAAATATCTATTAAAATAATTCATCGTCAATGGCTTAAAAACAAAATGGCGGCCCAGCAGTTCAGGAAGTGAGCAAAAGTACTTATTTTAGCGCAAGCAAAGTCTTGAATGTATTTTTAATGAAAATATTTTAAAATGATACATTGAAAATATTTCCTCTGATATTGTGCTCAATCGAATCATTATTTGCTTATTTAAACAAATGGTGCCCACGAGAAATTTACTTTTCCAGTTGGTGGTACCAACGGAGATTTTTTTAATTTCATGAGTAAATACAAATATTTTGATGAGATTTATTTGCATTTATGCTTCTCGGGACATAATGAAAATATTTTATTTCAGATACACCTAGACTTTCATGATAGATACACATTAATTTTTTACCGAGAAGTAATTCAAGAGAATTAATCGAATATCTACAGTAGTTTTAGCATGTTAGAAATTTCAGCAACTTGCTTATGCGCTCCCTAGTAACGGTTAAAAATTATATGCATACAAAACATTCTTGCTAGATTCATTTGAATATGAAGCATTCCTAACGTTGTACGGCTTACAAAATATTTTCAAAGATTTTAGAAAATAAAATCAGATCATACACCAACAGCATTATTGGTAAGTATCAACGTGGCTTTCGAGCAGGTAGATCAACTACAGACCCATTGTTTACAGTCGAAGAGGTACTTAGGAAATGCTGGGAGCTCAATATAGACGCATAGCAAACTTTCGTTGACTTTAAGGATGCATATGAAAGTATTGATCGTAACGTACGAGTACCTAACGTTTGTCCTAGCCAACTTAGTTCTTACCAAAATGATAATAACATCGATAACTTCTTAATTCTGCATAAATGAACAACTTACCGATGCCTTTCACACAAAAAGCGAACTATAACAAGGAGATGGGCTGGCCCTATTGCTTTTCAATTTGGCTCTGGGATATGTTATAAGAAAAATACTTATTGATACAAGAGGCAGATTACTTTACACGTCAAACCAAGTTGTAGCTTAGGCACTTGATATCAATATTTTGCTAGGGTGGCTGGCAACCACTAAAAAACTTTCCCTGAATTTCGACCGAGAAGAGAACCTAGTAGAGCTTAAACTCAATAAGAATAAAGTAAAGCTTATGACGCAGTCTGGCAAAAATATACCCAAAATATACCACTTGCAGGAAACGAAGGCCCGCAAGGGGCTGTGATACTACTAAGGGGAAGGAAAATCGTAAAGCTTTGAAAATTTTGACATTTAACTAGCCACCACCTTGTTTTTAAGACCTGATTGCAACGTTCTTTTACATTCCTCTTTTGCAACTTATAACATTTATTAAATTACTGAGTCTCATGAACGCCGGTTGAAACGTTTGGTCACAACTATGATAAATTTTTTTCGGATGTTTTTTGAAATTCAAGTGACCGCCATTTTATTTAAGAAGATTCAACTTTAGGGTTTTTTATTGCAACATTCATCAAACCTTTCTTCGAAATTTCGTCCAAATCTGAACTGTACTTCGGTCACCCCACAGGGCGAGACTGATCTGGTAATTCAAAGGAGTGCAACTGCTATTGTTGGATTGTCATCTCTAATTCCAGTGAAATTGGCGGGCATCGGCTTTCCCGGGGTACCCGAATCGCTTATTAAAAATACTAAGACAGGAACTTGATCCGAAATATACTGGCTATGTGATTGCTCCATCTTTGGATGGTCAGCTGACTGCTTGCGGCCCTTTGGAGAGTATCGTGGTGGTTGTGGTTAAACGCAAAGGTTGGCGTTAACCTTATAGCTTCAAATATAGCTAGGTCTCGTATCCTACCAGTATAAAAATTGAGAGTTCCCTCAATGTGAACTGGAACCGTACTTGGGGGGCAATGATTGGCGCTGAAACTGATCGCTGTCTAAGGCTCGTTCGCAGCAGGTACCCATATAAATCTAGATCGACTTCATGTACTTTGGTCAAAACAGAAATCACTATTTTTCGTCTAAAGCCAATGAAACCAAAATTAAAATCATGACAAAACGAGGAAAAAGACTCCAGTTCGACATACCCATAAGGGTATAACCTTGAAAGTATAGTAAATTTCGTGTATCTTGGAGTCAACCTGAATAGAAAGGATAAATTTAGACGTTGCATAAGGGCCGCAACTAATGCCTATTACTCGATGCATCCCATTCTAATATCATCAGAGTTGTGCCTGGCAAAATGAGCTTTGTATTTACAAATGACTAGTCAAACATGCCCTATTATATGGAAGTGAAACATGTACCCTGACGAGCGAATCCGAAAAGTCGGTGGTCATTTTTGAACGTATAGTGCTTCAAAAAATGCTCGACTCAATGAAGTAAGGAAAACAGAGGAGAATACGTTACAAAAGATGAATCGTGTGAATTATTTGACAGTTCACCTGTATACGCTTGCGTGAAGTTATACAAATTTCAATGGGTGGGGCAGGTAGAAAGAATGGAAGAAAACTGGCTAACTAAAAGAATATTCAAGTGTAAAGCATAAGGTAGACAGCCAATGGGAAGACAGAGGCTTTGATGCGACGGCACGATAGAAGCGGACAACAGATCATTGCTGGAAGCGATCAACCGGCGGATGAGGTCGCAAGATCGTGATGATTTGAGGAAATTAATCCTAGAGGACAAGGCGCAAGTTGGACTATCGTGCCATAGATTATTGATGATGGTGATGCTGATTGACTACCTTTAGTGAACAATTTGTAAAGGCAATTATTATGTTTATTTGATATTTAATTCCCTTTTCTTGAAAAGCCGTCGGCCCTTACTTTGTGATATGAGCAGACCGTTTTGACTTCTTTGAGTCATCACATACACTGAAGATGACTCAAAGGAACCGAAACACGTCTGCTCACACAACAAAGCAAAGCCCGACGGCTTATCAACAAAAAAAAATTAAGGGCTATTCCCTTATATGGGCAGGTCCCTCTTAAACACGTCTCCAAGAAACAATGGACGGATGTATGAGCAAAATTTTTTATACGAGGCGAACAAGAAGAGAATGGTTTTAGACCAAGAATCTAATTATCAGTTCTCATTGTGTGTGAGAACATCACTTTTGTGCGTCACCGAAAATTTTAATGGCAAGCCGGAGAACGAAGAGTATTTCAAAAAAAAACATCAGGAATCGTGCACACTGTGAAGAAAACAAAGGACAGGAATAACTCTCAGGAAATCACAGGATAGGAATAATGCTTTGAGGCACATACGAGTACAAGTAAGGAGGAAAAATAAACTTTTAACGCCTCCATTTGTTTTTATGTCTTGCGAATTCACGTCTTTCTCTTTCCCTAACCAAAAAGAAAGTCCCCCTTGATCTGATTTCTTTCACGTACTTTACACCTAGTTTTGTAAATATATCCAAAACCTAAAAGTATTTTCGCTAAACAATTTCAAGGAAGCCACACAAATCTAAGGCAAAGAGTATTTTTCACAAATTCAAGCGAACACCATTGATTGATTTTACGCTGCTTGTTATGAATACTTAGAAATCCGTTGATTTTGTTATTATTTTTTGTTTGTCTACACATAAAAACCCCAAACTACAGAAGAAGCTTTTATAAAATTCCTGTCATTCTTCCTTTATAACGTAGGTAGTGTCTTCGTTGAACAGTACTCGAAAACAGGCATCGTCAAAAATCTTACACATAATATCAACACTACATAATTTTATGTTGGTGGGATACTAACAATTGAAGATTTTAATTTTACGCCTAATGTTTGGATTACAAGGACACAATAATGGTTATAAATAGACTCAGCTCAGAACTAAAACATTGTTATTAAATCAACTTGATTTCAAAACGAGGTTGACGTTGAACTCTTCTGCAAAGGCTGACAAACCATTGTTAATAAGAAAATCTTCCTGGGTGTAGGTATCGTTAGTAGCTAAAAATAAAATGAAAGAATAAAGAAGTAAGAAATTCCGAGAATATATCTTCATACTCGTACATTGAATTTCCTGGTTGTTAAATTTTGCTTGCGTACTTTCGTACCAAGCAGCATTTCAGTCCTTTAATTTTCTACAAGTATGTGTAGAGTATCTCCTCTACTTAGCGATAAAGTGTAGACGTGTATTTTTCCACCGTACAATTGGCCATTGAAAGCTGACTTTAAACAAGATAAGTCGATTTTGAATCTTCGTTTCGAAGGAAATTTTTCGTACCAACTGCCGTTGAGAATAGAAAACGGTTGTATTTGTAGTGTAATGCTGTAGCGGTAACGAGTTCATTGAACATATAAGGAGTAAAAGTGAAAAGGTTTTACACTTACTCAGAAGATGATTGGTTCTTTGATTTCGTTTTGGTGTTTAAAGCTTATTGATATTTGGTGTTTGCAATTTGAAGGGATGTAATTTGAGTTAATTTTGGATACTAATTTTAGTTAAGTTTCGATAGCATATAAATAGGATATATATATATATATATATATATATATATATATATATATATATATATATACATATATATATATATATATATATATATATATATATATATATATATATATATATATATATATATTGTCACGTGTTATTGGTTCGCGGCCTATAATTTTAACGTTCCGGGAAAGTGAAAACGCAATGTCTTTTAATTTAAGTTAAAAGGGTTTATTCAATTAAATAAAATGCACAATAATCAGTTAACACTTTCACTAATTTTAATTGTCACTATTAAAATTATCTAACACTTGTCCATAAATTTACTATCGCAATTGTCTTCTAAATTACTTCACTATTACGAAACACACTTCCCACACACAATCGCAGTTCTTATCGCGGTCGAATGAATGATCCTCCCCATTCATTCAGCTCGCCTTTATATAGGGTCTCTACCTATTCACCCATTTCTCGCACATTGGCGAATGTTCAACCGAGAGTTACCTGGTATGTTCGAGCAAGTTCATGGTTGGAGTGACGTCACTTGCAGATGTTGATCATGCTTTTTGGATTCTCGTGGGTTCGAGTAAATTCATTCGTTGACGTTCTTAATGATGATGAAAACAATTGCGACAGTAGCTCGCAGAATTATTTGTACATGTAATTATTTGTACATGTAACACTGCCCCCACCTCAGTTCTTTTCGCCCCGAAAAGATGTGTCGCTATTTGTAGTCAATTCTCCCTGGGTGTAATATGGGGCAAGACGGTCCAGATGCACGATTTTCATTTTAGCTCTCGGCTTACGATGTTCCTGTATTCGGTATACGACGTCGTTGATTCGCTTTATAACTCGGCATGGTCCCTCCCAATTATGTTGCAACTTTGGAGACCTACCCTTTCGCCGTTGCGGGTTATAAAGCCACACCAAGTCATCTTGCTGGAAGCCAGTAGAATTAGCCTTTAGATCATACCTGGTCTTCATGCGGTCAGTAGCCGATTCGAGGTGTTTTCGCACTGTCCGATGTATCTGGTTCAACCGTTGTCTTAGATCACTTGCGTACTCCGAGACCGTTTGGGGTTTCTCAGGGGGTGTTCCGAACTTTATATCGGCTGGCAAACGAATAGTCTTTCCAAAAATGACTTTGGCTGGGGCTTGGCCCGTCGATGCATGTTCAGCGGCTCTATACGCCATTAAAAATAGTGGGATATGTCGGTCCCAGTCCCTTTGGTTCTCGTCAACCATTTTGGCCAGGTGTTTATTGAGCGTGCCGTTGAAACGTTCGACCATTCCATCGGATTGAGGATGCAGCGGTGTTGTCCTCGTTTTCCGTATTCCGAGCAGCTCACACATTTCGCCAAAAACTAGTGACTCAAAGTTTCGGCCTTGATCCGAATGTAGATCGCTAGGTACGCCGTACCTACTGACCCAATTTAACACTAGCTGTTCAGCTACAGTAGTTGCTTCCTGGTTGGGAATGGGGTAGACCTCGGGCCACTTGCTGAAATAATCGGCTACAACCAGCGTGTATCGATTTCCCCATTCAGATTCAGGAAAGGGTCCTGCGATGTCAACAGCAATCCTTTCAAACGGTACCCCCACGTTATAGGTTTGCATTTGTCCTCTCAGTCGTCGCGTTGGGCCTTTGACGGAAGCGCAAATTGTGCATCTGCGGCACCAGTCCTCTACGTCTTCTCGAGCGTGGAGCCAGTAGAACCTTTCCCGCGATTTCGCTAAGGTCTTGTTAACACCAAGGTGGCCTCCCGAGGATCCTTCATGCATTTCCTTAACCACATCGTGGATTCGGCTTTTGGGTAGTATAGTTTGCATCCTATAGGAGCTGCCATCCGCCGTTTCCCATTTCCGCTTGAGTATGCCACCCTCTACCTGAAGGGAGTTCCATTGTGCCCAATAGCTTTTCAGGGTTGCGCCATGCATCGAAACGTCCTTCCACTCCGGTCGCCCAGTTGTCTCCTTCCATACGAGCAATGGTCCGATATCTTCATCGGCTAACTGGGCATTTCGAATCTCCTCCGATGACCAACCTTCATCGAATTCGGCCGTGATCACTCGCAGATCAACGGGCGGCTCCTTTTCCTCAATCCGCCGGCAATGCTTGCAGCTCGCTGGACATGGATGACGAAATAGGGCGTCAGCAATTCCATGAACTCTGCCCTTGTGAAGCAGTTGGGGCCTCACTAGGTCTGGTCGGGTCGTCGATCGGGTTGCACTTGTGTCGTTTGTTAGGGTGCAATGTTCTTGATCAACTTGATCAGGAAGGCATCTGTCTGCTTCTCCACGATGTTGCCTTGGCACGGTGCTGGGGATGTCGATACTCCTAGCCAACGTTCGCCCCACGAAGTTGGCCCTTGCAGTTTGATGGGCCTCCATTCTAGGCTCCTGACACGGCCTGGATCTCCACCACCCTGGACAATAGCTCGGTCTTCTTCGCTTCTGGCAGTTTCTTTGCAGGTGCCCTTTTTCCCTGCAATCCCAGCATCTAGGCGCACCATTCACCTGCAGCTCTCGCTCAATTCCCACGCGTTCACACCTGCAATTATCTGCCACTACCTCGCGAACCCGGGCAGTGGTACGGGTCACATTTTTGGCTGCCTCAAAATTTAAACTGTAAGCCAATGCATCCTTGACTGTTTGCTTTTGAGCTAACCGCACGGCTTGTTGCAATTCCTTGTCCTTTAAGGCGCTGATGAATGCTTCTGCTGCTACGTCATCTCGATGTTCTGGGTCGTACGCTGGGTAAGCCAAAAGTGCCAGTCGCTCAATGTCTTGTGCTACCTGCTGCAAGGTTTCCCCAGACTTCTGCATCCGATGCCGTAGCTGTGCCCGGTAAATCTGCTTCAGATGATCATCTCCATAACGCATGTCCAGCGCATTCATTATAGCAGCTGGGTTTGAATGCAGCTCAACGGGGATAGTCTGCAAAAGCTCGGCAGCTGGGCCTCTTAGAGCAAGAATTAACGCAGTTGCTCGTTCCTGCTCATTCCAGTGATTTGTCCTAGCGGCTGCTTCAAACTGGATTTTGTAAATACTCCAGACCGTTTGCCCATCGAATATTGGTGCTTGCACATTTCTGGATATGCTTTGCGCTGCGGTAATAAGCGGGGCTGGTGAAGTGGTTACTACTGCCTTCGCTGCTTCCAATTCTTTTTTCACTTTTTCCATCTCATGGTTTATTCTCTCTTCGACCTGGCTGACCTTTCCCTCGACCTGGCTGACCTTTTCCTCGACCTGGTAAACCTTTTCCTCGACCTGGTCAACCTTTTCCTCGACGCCTTTAATTTGATTGTTCAGATGACCGAGCTCCGCTTTTATTTCGGTTGACTGTTTCTCCAGCTTCTGTGTGATGTCTGCCTTGATTTCGATCGCTTGTTGGTCCAGCTTCACTGATTTTTCATTTAACTTCGATGATTGTTCATCAAGCTTCGTAGTTAAATTGGATGACTGTTCACTTAGCTTCGCAGTTAAACTGGATGACATCAGCATTAACATTTGCATCAGCGCATTTTCTGGCTCCTTTGATTTTGGTGTTTCTACTTCTCCACCTTCTGCGCCTTTTTCCGCATCTGAGAGCTCACCCGAATCCAGATTCACACCTTCCGACTCGATCGCGTCACGCAAGCGTGCAATCAGTATGGCCTTTGTACCTTGTGTGGCCAGATTCCGCTGTTCCAACTCCTCCTTGAGCTCCGATATAGTCAATTCATTAATTTTTAAGTTTAAGCTTCGTGGCATTTTTAATGTTTCTTTAAATTTTACTATTGTGCACTATGAAAATGTTCAAATTTTCACTTTCAAAATTTTTCTTTCGCACTTCTTGACACCATTGTCGCGTGTTATTGGTTCGCGGCCTATAATTTTAACGTTCCGGGAAAGTGAAAACGCAATGTCTTTTAATTTAAGTTAAAAGGGTTTATTCAATTAAATAAAATGCACAATAATCAGTTAACACTTTCACTTATTTTAATTGTCACTATTAAAATTATCTAACACTTGTCCATAAATTCATTATCGCAATTGTCTTCTAAATTACTTCACTATTACGAAACACACTTCCCACACACAATCGCAGTTCTTATCGCGGTCGAATGAATGATCCTCCCCATTCATTCAGCTCGCCTTTATATAGGGTCTCTACCTATTCCCCCATTTCTCGCACATTGGCGAATGTTCTACCGAGAGTTACCTGGTATGTTCGAGCAAGTTCATGGTTGGAGTGACGTCACTTGCAGATGTTGATCATGCTTGTTGGATTCTCGTGGGTTCGAGTAAATTCATTCGTTGACGTTCTTAATGATGATGAAAACAATTGCGACAGTAGCTCGCAGAATTATTTGTACATGTAATTATTTGTTCATGTAACAATATATATATATATATATATATATATATATATATATATATATATATATATATATATATATATATATATATGTTTGTATATAGGGTTCTTCATTAGGGACATAACCATTTCGTATCTTTATAATAACGCGCCCTTAAACTTTTTTTATAATGGTAAATTTCACGAAATTATTAAAAATTACTACTGAAATTCTCAGTCGGTGGTTCCAACTTTCCGGCTGTAATAATCGTCCCACCTGACAGGCTGTGCGTGCTATAGTGGATGAGTTCGAATCCGAATTTTCATTACTATACGTTGCGATGTCATAAAGACGTCGTACCGCTCGAAGCGAAGGAAATATCGCAGCCGTAAGTGCATCGATTCGAAATGATCTAAATTAGTCGATTCCATGTCGTTCTCGATAATTAGGCATCGTTCAAACGACACTGTGGCGTATTTTGCGTAAAAATCTTGGTTTACATGCTAACAAGTTCAAATTGACTAAAGAACTAATGCCGCTTGATCATTCGAAGCATCGAAACTTTTTCAATTGGGCTCTGGCAAAGTTTGAAGCAAATAAACAATTTCATCGAAAAAGCATCTTCAGCAATGAAGCTCATCTCTGGCTCAATGGCTTTGTTCATAAGCAAAATATGCGCTATTGGTCAGCAAAAAACCCACTTGTACTTTTTGAGACACAGTTGCATCTGCAAAATATTACTGTTTGGTGCGGTTTTCATGCCGGAGGTGTGATTGAGCCGTATTTTCTCATGGATGAAAACGATCGTCATGTTACCATCAATGGAGAGTACTATCGTTTTACGTTGGAAGATTATTTGTGGCTAGAATTGGATGAACTTGACATCAACGATATGTGGTTTCAACGAGACGGTAGTACTAGTCACACAGCATGCCTCACAATCGGTTTATTTAAAGGCAAATTTAGTGAACGTGTTATCTCAATAAATGGTCAAGCGCTATTGGGTTTGTTTTTATGGAGCTATATCAAGTCACTGATCTATGCAAATAAGCTAGCAAATTTAAATGAGCTCAAAGACAAAATCCAACGTGAAATTGCAAGCGTTCCGGTTGGAATATGTGCCAGAGTGGTGGAAAATTCGGTCCAAAATATCAGAAAGTAATTGTAACAAATTAATACGCAACTAGTTAGTATTGTGAAGTTGTATGATGTGAGTGTAGATTGAGGAACACAGCTGGAGATGGCTATGATGAGCTTATGTTTATTCATTCCCACACTCGGCCTCTCCTGATCATTCATCAGCCTCTGATGAAGGATTTCTGCCACTAAATGCATCTTCATCGTTGTTTGTCACATCCTCTACGTCATCTGTTAAATTTCACATCATCTTCCACATCTTCAGCATCGTCTACTAGGTCCGCTTCATTTCTTGGCCAACATTTCATTTTGTTTACGCTAGATTCTGTAAGATTCGGACCCTCGTGATTGCCTTCTTTTGCCAGTTTGTATCGGTCAAACGCCTTCACTGCTATACTCCTGTATGGACCTAGAAACTAAATCTACAATTTCAAATTTCTGGCCTTGTTTCTTCGCTTATCGTAGTATTTTTTGTTTCCCCTCTGCATTGCATCAATATCGCTCATCGCTTGTTGTCTAATATCGTCTCTGTTGTCTTCAAACTGCTTCTTCCACTCCTCTTCTATGATCTTCATAATTCTGGTTTCTTTATTGGTCTTCATCTCGATTCCAGTTAATAGGCGAAATGATGTTGTTTGTATCGCTCTTTGAAAGGTCGAATTCAGAGTTTGCTGTAGAGGCTTCAAAAACTTGTACCACTTCTTGGGCTGATTCATCAACAATTTTGTTAATGCTGCGATTCCTGTGGAATGGAGTTACTCTTCGGGACACCTACTGTAGTATGGATTAGTTGAATGTCGTGTTCTTTACAGTATTCTGTAAATTTTGTTGAAGAAAATGCGCCTCCGTGGTCTGCTACTATTCTCGTTGGGTAACCAAAAGTTTCTGCAATGTTTTTGATTTTCTGGATTACCTCTTCTGTATTTACCGTTTTAGTGGGGAACAACCGGGAATATTTCGTGAACCCGTCTATTATAGTGAAGATATACCGATAATTCTTTTTTGTGTTTTGCATCGGGCCAAGGTGGTCGATGTGGAATGTCTGCAATGACTGGTCACCTTTCGGAATTGGTTGGAGGTAACCCTCCGCCTTTCCTCTTTTCTTTTCTGCCGGTACGCACCTAACACAATTTTGTATTTGATTCTCTATCCTCTTAGACACATTTCGTATAAAGTATTTCTTGTCGAGAATATATCGCATCTTTCTTGCATGAAAGTGGCACTGTTCGTGCGTCTTCCTGATGATTTCTGTAATCATTGTATCTGGAACTACGAGCAAAAGTTTATCATTAACGTTTTTACAAAGTATATTATTATGAACAACGTAGTTTCGATAGGGTTTATCTTTCAAGATCTCGATAATCGCACGCAGTTTGTCGTCATTTTCTTGGGCTTTTCTTAGTTTCTTCAAAAGACCATCGTTTCTACTGCTTATGCACATGCTAATGAGGTTGCGGCTGAGAGCAGCTGCATGTTTCATTTGATTTACACTTCTGTGTTCCACGTTATAATCAAATTCTTTTAGGAGAAGGGCCCACCGAGCAACTCGTGTCGCTAGATCTTTCTTTTTCAATGTACATTCGAATGCCTTACAGTCGGTCACTAGTTTGAATCGCTGTCCAAGGAGATATACTCTAAACTTTTAAACTGCTTCAACCACCGCTAACGCTTCCAGTTCGTAGCTGCAATATCGCTTTTCCGCATCTGTGGTCTTCTTACTCATAAAATAAACTGGGTGTAGGACACCGTCGTCGTTGCTTCTTTGTAAAAGAACCGCTTTGTATCCTTCTCTGGAAGCATCTGTGTGTAACTCTGTTTCCATTCCGTACTCAAAAATTTTCAATACTTGTTTGCTGACGAGGGCTTCTTTCAATTCTCTTATTGCTTCGAGGTGTTTTCGTTCTAGGTTGTAATCACTCCCTTTCTTTAATAAATCACTAAGAGGCTTAGCTTTGATTGCGAAGTTGCATATAAAGTTCTTAAAGTAGCTTACCAGTCCTAAGAAGCCATGCATCTCTTCCATCGTCGTGGGGATCGGGAAATTCATTATAGCCTTAGTCTTCCTCGCTGCTGGAGATATGTGACCACTTCTGACTTGGTACCCTAAGTACTCGATTTCATTCTGCAATATCTGGCATTTTGACCATTTAATCTTCAATCCGGTTCTGGCAGCCACTTTCACCACCTGCTGGAATCTTACTACTCCTTCCTCGATTGTAGCTAATGGTATCACGATGTCATCCAAAATATATATTTATAATGCCTTCGTTAACTAGATTTCTCAACACGTACTTCTGAAACACTGAAGGAGAATTGCAGAGACCGAATGAAACTCGAAGAAATTCATATTGTCTACTATTGGTCAGGAGTGCAGTATATTTTCTGCTGAGTTCTTCCACCGTCACATGGAAAAATCCATTTTCTAAGTCGAGGGTGGTGAAAAACTTAGAATTCTGTAACTTGTCAACCTGATCTTCTATGATAGGTAAATGATATCGATCCTTGTGGATTTTTTATTGTAAAATAATTTTACGAAACCCTCTAAAACCGCGTCCTGTCTGTCCGTCTGTCTGTCCGTCCGTCGGTCCGTGTGTCACAGCAATTTTTCTCGGAAACTACTTAAGCTAGAAACATCAAATTTTGTATATAGGTGCAAAGTGGTGTTTTCTTTAAAGTTCAACTACAAGAAAATTTTATAAGATATTTAAGGGGGGTCTCCCCATATAGGGGAGTGAGCCCCGGAAAAAAAATTTCATTGAAGGTAGCCAATATGGGTATCAAATGAAAGGTCTTGATGAGAACTTTTCAAAACAGGGCTTAGTTTGGCAAAGTTTGCTTCGAGGGGCGCACAGGGAGGAGAAATACACGAAAAATTTGTGTCACCCAACCTATCTTAATTTTGCCCTTCGCCAGGATTTGCTGGGTGTCTTTATCAGCTAGTTCGACAATAGCCATGCGTTGCCCCCTTGTGTTTTCACGTGTCAATCTTGCCTTGACTTCACTTAAGCTGGGGAACTCCCTCCTAATGGCATCCTCTACTTCAGCTTTGTCCGTGACGCAGTCGAGGTCCCTGATTTCCAGGGTGGCCATTGGTTCGAGCGAGGCAACCGTTGCCGCATCTCCAAGAACCTTTTGAACCGCGTCACGGAATGCATCTTTGTTTGTGGCCTCTGGCCCGAATTCCACCGGCAAGCCACCGGTCCGGGTTGGTCGAACTGCTTTGATGGCAGTTTTGGTGTCGTCTGGCTTGACCGCTCCTTTAATTTCACGGAGGACATCTGCGTAGGTTCGGCCCTTAGTGGGTTTAATAAGCAGTGCCTCTCGCAAGGGTTTGCGCCGCGGTTGGTTTTTTGTTTTCTGCGGTATATCGAGGGGTTCTTTGTTCTTTTCGTGGTTGAGCTCTTTCTCTGTTTTTTCTAGTAGTAGCTTTTTGGCCGCTTTTTTCGCTGCCTTGTTTCGCACCACATGAAACTCCTCGCCTGGAGTGTCAACTTCGTTTATGGTCTCGTCCTTCCTCCTTTTCTCACAGTCGCCTTCAATTGGGCTACCGGCCATTCTTTTGCTGCTGCTAGGACCCACTGATGCCTCGAGGGAGAGCGTGTCTTTTTGGTGCTTTTCGGTTGCAAGCCACCTCCGCCTGTAGTGCGTTATGCGGCCAAAAAGCTCCTCCAGTTCAAGAATGCCATTCTTGACACTCTTGCCTATGTTTTTCTGCACTTCGCAGGCAGGTACCCTTAAAGTCAATGAAATTCAGAAAGTTTTATAAAGATTGAAAAATATTTAGCGAAGTTATAGCGGTTTGAATTTTCTTGTATTACTATGGAACAATATGCGCTGCATTTATTACTATGGCAACATATGGCTATGGAACAACATGCGCTTTTCACCGACTCAGACACCACAGTTTTGCTAGGATTTGTATGAAAATTTCAGGAATGATAGGTGTCATGAATGTTTCTGAGAAGCGATTCATCTAGTGGTATCAGTAATCGTAAAACAAAAAAATTGCTGTTTTAAATGCGAAAATTGAATAATTTTGAGTTATTTTTTCCCAACATCAACGTTTAAGGTGCATGCTTTGAACACTTGATTCAATTTAATGAATGACTGAAGATGAGTACCTACAATTAATACTCATAAGCGAAAAAAGTCAAGGAGGCGGGAGAGGGCTCCTAGCAAAAGGGCTTTGTAACCATTCTAGGATTCGAAAAAATTGGCCATTAATCGATGATAACAGTACAGGAGAGTGGCCCCTGAAAATAAAAATTCATCAAACGTAGCCGATATGAGTATGAAATGAAAGTTTTCATGGGAGCTTTTCAAAACGGTTCTTAAACTTTTAATTTTTTTCATATAAAAGGGACTCACAGCAGCCGGGGGCGCTGGGGCTGTGGGATTGCTTTTCTGGCATTTCCTCTTCCCCGCTCCCTTCCCGCTAGGAAAGGGACTCCCCAGCTTGAAGGCGCCCCACGGCGTAACAAAACGAGACTTGGCCCGAAGTAATGTGTCAAACGGTTCCAGGCTGTGTTCTCAGGTTGACAGGGGAGGTGTTTAGTGGGTAGTCCAGTCGCGCATGGGAGTCCCACACTCTGTGCATAAATAGCATTCACCTCCCTACTGCAAAAAAAAACTGTCAGTTTTTGGTTCAGTGGGTGCACAGGGGGGGAAATACATGAAAAATGTGTTTCCTCCCTCGCGAATAGATATCTGAAATAATTATCAAGGGAGATATTAATGAGTATAATAATAAAAAAACCTCAGAAGTCGAAATTCGTTCAACTTTGTTAATAATAATATGATCTTGGAATTTCATGTTTTCTCCAATAAAATCGTCTTTGACATGTTTCTTGATTTTATTCGATCTGGTGACTGCATTTTGTAAATTGAATACAAAACTCTTCTGACATGAGCGTAGGTCTGTTTACTCAACTTGTTTCTTTACTAGAACTACCTGACTTGCATAATCAGAACTACTTTCTCGGATAATGCCTTTTTCTAACCACTCCTTGATTTGATTCTGTATTATGTTTTGTTCTATCGGTGGGGATCTCCTTGGCGGTCTGTATATCGGTAGGTCATCGGTCGTTACGATTTTCATTTGGATATGAGATTCTGGAGAAACTTCGGGAACATAATTTTCTATTAATACAAGCTCCTTTTTCCTAATACCTTCGTCTTTTAAATGGGATAGGTCAGGAAACTTGGAAGTTTTATCCACCATTTCTCTTTCAATTTCTCCTAAGAAGTATGTCTGGCCGTAATCTTTGGGGTGCAATTTATTGTCAACGTTGCTCGTCACTTTCTTTTTACTTATATTCACTTTCCCTTCATCAATTAAGATAACTGCTAACTGCGTCAGATTCATTCCGATTATCGAATTTGGTATCATATGGGAATTTTTAACAACGTGTACTTCAATATTTTCAAATATGTCTCCACTGATTTCGATGTCTAGCATACAAGAACCTCTCGTCATGATATTTGCTCCTAATCCTGCAATAGTCAGTTGAGCAACTACTTGGTAATATTTAGGATTAATCGATTTTAAATGGCTTTCCTTTATCATGCAGATGTCACTTCCCGTGTCTAGTAAACGTTGTAGCAAACAACCATTAATTTTACATGATACATATCTTGTATTTGTGACAGCGACATGCGTAGATTTTCCCATTGTTGCTACCGCAGGACAGTTGGGTCTTTTATATTCGAACTCATTACAACCGAAGCACTTAGGACCTATTTCCTTGTTCGGGCAAGAATGGAACTCGTGATCCACCGATCCACAGTTAAAGCAACATCGCTTTGGTTTCGTTTTTTCATTTCTCTTCATTGGTTCTTTTTGAGACTGTCTTTCTCCTTCGTTACTTTTAGTGTTCACGTATTTACTATTCTCGTTTCTACTTGTTTTTGCGGCATAAAGAACACTTTTATTACTCGCGTAATCTTTTATTGCGTGTATGGCATATTCAATTATGGAAACCTCCTCTATATCAGCTTGCAACGCGATGTCAATCATATGATACAAATATTTGCGGAGTGTTTCATCAGTTTTCTTTTTTCTTTCCTTGAGCTTGCTGTGGACGTTTCCGCTATATATTTTGGGTTGGAATTCATGAGTCAATGTACTCTTCAGCTTCGGGTATATGAGTGGCTTGGCGTCGCAATCCGCAAAAATTTTTTTCTGTTCCCGTCAATGATCGTTTACAAAATATAAACTTTTGTATTTCACCCCAACCGAAGGTATTCGCATATTGCTCGAACTTAAAGATCCATTTCTTAACACTCATTGCTTCGCCGCCGGAAAATTTACGTAGGATGTTTTCGAAGTCAGTGTAGCTGCATTTTACAGACATATACATACATACATATATATATATATATATATATATATATATATATATATATATATATATATATATATATATATATATATATATATATATATATAGGGTTTTCATCAGGAACTTAACAATCCCGTATCTGTATATGAACGCGCCTTTAAACTTTTTTAATAAACTGTCAATATCAAAACGTAAGTTCAGTTAACATTTTTATCACGCTACGTTCGCAAACCAGCAACATTTGGAAATTATTAAAAATTAGTGCCGAAATCCCGAGTCAGTCGTCCCAACTTTAAGAGCGGTTACTCCAATTTCTGGTCGTAATAATCGTCCCACCTGACAGGCTGTGCGAACTATTGTGGATAAGATTGAGTCCATATTTTCACTATTGGACGTTCCGGTGCCGGATATATCGCAGCCGTAAGTGCATCAGTTCAAAATGAGCCAAATCAATCGATTCTACGTCGTTTTCAAGAATTTGGCACACGATACTGTGGCGTATTTTACGAAAAGATTTTGGCCTACATGCTAACAAGATCAAATTGACTAAAGAAATAATGCCACTGGATCATTCGAAACACCGCAACTTCAGCGATGAAGCTTATCTCTGGCTCAATGGCTTTGTTAACAAGCAAAATATGTATTATTGGTCAGCAACAAACCCACATGTACTTTTTGAGACACCGTTGCATCTGCAAAAAATTACTATTTGGTGCGGTTTTCATACCGGAGGTGTGATTGGGCCGTATTTTTTTGTGGATGAAAACAACCATCATGTGACCATCAATGGAGAGTGCTATCGTGTTATGTTGGAAGATATTTGTGGCCTAAATTGGATGTACTTGACATCAACGATATGCGGTTTCAGCAAGACGGTACTACTAGTCACACAGCACGCCTCCCAATCGGTTTATTGAAAGGCAACTTTAGCGAACGTGTTATCTCAAGAAATGGTCAAGCGCTAATGGGTTCGTTTTTATGGAGCTATATCAAGTCACTGGTCTATGCCAACAAGCCAGCAACTTTAGATGAGCTCAAAGACAAGATCCAACGTGAAATTGCCAGCGCTTCGCTCGAAATATCTGCCGGAGTGTTGGAAAATTGGGTCCAAAACGTCGACCGCTGTAAACAGGATCGTGGTAGTCATATAACCCAAACGGAATTTTGTTCATAAAATGTAATTCTATCACTACTCGCACAATAAATTTAAACTCAATATCTCAAATATTTCTTCATTTTCTTAATAGATGAAATTGCTATATCCTTGATGGGAACCCCATTATACACACACACACAAACATATATATATATATATATATATATATATATATATATATATATATATATATATCATATTGAACTTCTTCAACCATATTTCTTAGTTATTGTGCAGCCTCCCTAACATATTGGCTTCTCATTGCTTTCCATGTCCGCCTGTTTTCAGCTTTTCTCATCCAAGATGTGCCAGCTATTTTCTTTATTTTCTAGTCCCATCGAACGTTTGGAAATCGTCTTGGCCGTTTGATTCCTTTTGAATATCATTGCTTTATTCTTGTGGTCCTTCTGCCCTTCATCATTATCGCCATGTGACCGGCCCATCGCCATTTTAAGAATTTTGCTCCGTACATCACGTCTGTTACTTTCGTCTTTTCTCGTATCCACAATGGTCTCTTGCGATCCCTTTGGTTGATGCTCAGCATGCATCTTTCTATTGCTCTTTGGGCGACCTAGAATTTCCTCAGTATCCCTGAATCAATCTTGTTTGTCAGTGCCCTGTTTCACCACCGCATAGCAGGACTCGCAAGTTAATCTTCACTTTAGACTTGAATATAATCGAGTTCTCTCCAAACGCACTCCATGCCATCTTCTTGCTTGATTTTTGGCAATAGTGACCCAGATTTGTGTATTGTAAACAGTCAAGCAGGTGATTGAAAATACTGGATGTTCAACATAGACGTACAGCAGATTTTCGTTGGCTTTAAGCAAGCATATGACAGTATTGATCACGACGTACTGTACCAAATAATGCACGGCTTTGGCATCCCAGCCAAATGAGTCCATCTTACTAAAATGACGATGACGTCGAAGACCTCCCAAGTCCACATGAATAACCAACAGACCGATGCCTTTGACACAAATATGGGAATAAAACAGGGATATGGGCTGGCCCCATTGCTATTCAATTTGTCTCTGTAGTACGTCATACTGAAGCTACCTGTCGATACATGAGGTACATTACTGTATAAGTCATGCCAAGTAGCAGCCTATGTGGGCAACATCAACATTTTGTCACGGTCAATACCAACTGCCAAAGAACACTTCCTAAAACTTGACAGCAGAGCGAAACTGGTAGGGATATAAATCAATGAAAATAAAATAAACATCATGAAACAGTCAAGGAGAAATACATTAAGCACACAAAATATAAAAACTTGGCAAATTTGGTATCGAAAATGTGGGTGAATTTGTGTATTTAGGCGCCAAAACAATGAGAAACAGTAATGAAAGAGACGAAATACGCCAAAAATAAAGTTCGCAAATAAAATACTTTATTCAGTTTTAACGATCTTGAGGACCATCTGCAAACACAGGAGGACAAAACTTCCAGTATACAAATCTGTGATAAGACCTATGTTATGCTATGTGTGTGAAACACGGACCCTAACCCAAGCATCCGCAAATATATTGAATGCCTTTGAGAGGCGGGTCCTGAGGTGAATAAATGGATGCAACCACGAGCTGTATGGAATTTTTGACAAGCCGGAGGTCTCAACGATCGTTAGACTGTGGTAGCTGCAATCGGCTGGATACATGAATCGTATAGATTAACAATGGATACCCAAAAAGGTATTAATTGGGAGAACTCAAGACCAGAGACCAGTGAGGAAACCAAGGAAACGCTGGTCTAACTCAGTCAACGAAAACAGCTTATCACTGCTCGGATTTTGAAATTGGAGGACGCGATTAATGGACCGAGACAGTTGAAGGAAGCGAAGGCCTGAGAAGGGCTGTAGTGCTACGAAGAAATCTTATCTTAGCTACACTTTAAATGGATCATTTCACCCTTTTCACATCAATTTAATGTAAATCTATACGATAATTTTGCTCTACATTGAAGCTTTCATTACGTTGTGGGGATATCGACCTCGTCTTTCGGATGCCTCCGATAGCTTTTTAAATTACTTGTTAAATTTTTTGTAGCTACATGAATGAGCTGCATATTTTTTTCACAACTTTCACATTAAATTGATGTGAAAAGGGTGAAAT
The DNA here is from genome assembly GCA_963969285.1 of Odontomyia ornata. Classification (NCBI taxonomy): domain Eukaryota; kingdom Metazoa; phylum Arthropoda; class Insecta; order Diptera; family Stratiomyidae; genus Odontomyia; species Odontomyia ornata. The sequence continues at coordinate 53,666,587 of OZ017738.1, read as the reverse complement.
GATCCATTTAAAGTTTAGCTAAGACAAGTACTTACAAGAAGAAATCTAACTTGAACATAATTCGTAGTTATAAAAACATATTGAGTTCGCATAAATAGGAAAATTAAAAATAACTCTCTCACCTCTAAGCATGGTAGTCACCATCACCGGTGTGTATCAATGAGTGATGGCCTGATGAGAATTAGTACACACGTCAAAACTACCTTCTTCTAACATTTTTCTTCTCTAATAATTTTTCAGAAAAAATTACAATATTAAAAAAATATGCAACTCATTCATGTAGTTACAAAAAATTCCATAAGTAATTTAAATCTTATCTGCCATCTTAATAATAAAATCTTTTCAATTTTATATATATTTACGTTAATATTCTATATATACTATCTACAAAAATGAAAAAAGTGTGATTTTGAAATTGTTTAAAAAAGCCCCCATAAGTCAATTTTTCCTACTGCATTGATGTACTTGGAGCACGAACTAATTTCAGCTTTGACGTTGCGGTTACGAGAGACAATCCAAGGGAGCCCACTCGTACCAGTTTAACTGACCGGCACGAGATGCGGCTCGCATTTCTCTTTGTATGGAACTGCCCCCTTTTTTCTTATTACTACTATCATGATTTTGTCATCTTCAAAAGTTAATAGCCTGTACTTTGGGGAAAAATGACACAAATTTACTCATTATTCATTCTCATTTAAAACAGCCACCATTTTGTTTTACGATTACCGATATTACTCGTCAAACAGATTCTCAAATATATGCATGATAGCATATATATACTTCTTGAATTTTTCATGAAAATCCTAACAAGTCAGTAGTGTCTGAGTCGATTTCAAGTGCATTTGCTCCGTAACTATGTATTGTTTTTGTTGTAGCACCGAAAATTAAAGCCGCCATAACTTCTTGAAATAATGTATGGAAATGAATTATATAATTGAGTTGAAACTTGTCTGAAAAGTTTATATAAGTATATGTATTTAAGATTCCTTAACTACTCCTAAAATCTTAATCACATAGCATACTGTGTCCAAAAAATGAGGTGACATTTGAATTTAAACTGCGCGCTATCCGCCTATAAAGGCTAGAATCGTGGAAAGACAAATCTTGGTTTTTACACCACGATAATGCACCATCCATTTCGCCAAAAACTCAACCCATATCGGTCCGCAACCACCGTATTCACCTGATCTGGTGCCATGCGACTTTTGACTGTTCAACAAGCTCAAAATACCGCTCCGGGGACACCGTTTTGATACGACAGAGGAGATTGAAGCCGCAGCGAAGACGGAACTGAAGGCCATCCCGGAAAGTGACTACAATCAGTGTTTCGAAGATTGGAAAATCCGTTGGCATAAGTGCATTGCATCGGGAGGGGATTACTTTGAAGGGGATGAAATTGATTTGGAAGAATAAATAAATAATTTTCAAAATGAATACAATGTCAGCTTATTTTTTGGACGCAGTAGTTCAATTCACACAAGATAATGATCTTGATTATTGAAAAGAAACTATTTGTATCCAAAATGTTGGCCAACTACTTTGTTTTGTTTTATCCGCAAGTCGACTCGCCGAATTGAAACTTGCCTGATAACAAAATAGTGCAAGGCCTGACGGCTTTTCGAGAAAAAAATCCGAAATTATATCGTTGGATGGATGATACCTATCTACTTTTCACAAAATACAAATAAATGTGATAGTGTACGTCATGGTAATTGAAGTGATTATACTGTAGAATACATTTTAAATGGCTTTTAACTCCACATACTGTGATTGTTAAATGTTCAGTTGAATGCGGAATCACTTAGTTTGTTTCATTTCATCGTGGAGAATATTTGGACAATATGTTGGACTTGATATTATTCTTAGCGGGGATTTACGGCAGTTACTATCAGTGAAATCAACGCTAATCTTCAAACAAATTAGATCTAAATTATTTGGCGTTCTTTGAACTCACCCAAGTAATTTGGCAAAATGACGTCCTATTTTCTAATCCTCTAACTAAAATGGCAATGGAGAAGTTTTAGAATCAGATTAATTGCAGCTCATAGAAAACAGATTTTTCACTAAATAATGGGCTCAAACATTATGCCCTGAAGGAATCCGCTTATTTTTGACAAGAACAAACCACGTGGATAATATGTTGAAAGGCAAGAGCCAAAATTAATTACGTAGATATTGTAATTATGACAAAAAATTTTTGTACAGAGTATTTTGTCATGTTATATACATCCTAGATTTTTGAATTTGTCACCATAATTATTGAATTTTTCCTGCATTTATCTACATACATTTTTAAGTCTTTACATAATCATTAGCCAAATGAAGCTAAACTTTCCACCGAACACTCCCAAAGTGCCCCACTGGTGTTTTAGCATAATCTTGTTGTGATGTGAAGGCGTTGAGACATTGAGACGAGTAAACGGGGTGGATCATTCTTGCAGCGTTTAGGAAAGACGAGCTAAGGAGCTAAACCAGCGTTAGTGAGCAAAAACAGCGTTAGAGGAGCTGCCACAGCTTTGGAGGAACTGGAACAGCGTTCGAGGAGGTGGAATAGTGTTGAAGGAGCTTGGACCGCGTCGGCGAAAAGTGGTGTGGAAAGGTTATTGCGGCAGAAGAATTGTTTTTCGGTACGTTCAGTACGCTAGACGCTAATTGTGGGCTCACTCCTCTCGCTCATTTTCGTTACAACCTTCGGAAAGGAAACTAAGGTACCAAAGTCATGATTTGAAATGTTAGACATATTTCACATGCAGCATATTAAATACAAATTTTACAGAAAAAAAAACCCGATGTCGTACTATTAATGTTGATTATACCGCTGGTTGAATAGGCTTAAAGATGTTTAGATAAATAATAATAGTGTAATGACGAGGAAAAATCAACATGAAGGACGTGACAGTTTACTTTCTCTGAAGGTTATTTAATTCAGGATGTGTAAGTTTACATGTATTTACCACTCTTGTTGCTAAGCATCTAATTTTAGTGCGATTCTCAAAAGATTTCTTCAATTTCGGCGAATAAGTCAATAGTCCTGGATAGTGTCAATGTCATTTAGATACCCAAAGATTACATTTAGCACGCTCTTTTTCAGGTCTCTTGGACCACATACCACGAAATTACGAACACTAGTCATCGGAATAATTTATTGAGCTCTCAATCGGATTTGAAGGACGTATGAATTCCTTATACTAAATTTGAATGCAAATTTTAGTCCTCTTTATTTTAGAGCAAGCTTTTTCCGAAGTCTATGGTAGATGAAATTATTTTCGAGGCGATACCTTTTAATTTTTTGCATAAGTTGCCATTATTAATTCTATAATCATAAATTAATGTTGATTCAAGCCCTTCAGCTACAGTGATGTGTATGAGAGGTCTAGAGAGAGTACTTTTTAATAAATGGTATGCAGCATCAATTGTGTTATTTTTGTTTTTGGCTTCAAATCGAACAGACCAACGAGAGATAATTCATACAGCTTACAGTATTGATGTGATGCCAGATTCAAGGGATGTATGTAATGGCTAAATGAAAATTTTGCGCATATTTTGTATCAATATTTGAGTTCACGATTTGTATACAGTAAATACCGTTCACGCAGCCATCGATGACTCAGCTTCGAAATGTTGGTGTATTTTGTATATTATTTTGACAAACATAAACATCGTGGTTTTTAGGACTTGCTCAATGTGGACTTAGCAACTGAAAAATTTTAGACTTAATTATATTTGAGTCTTTTTCCAGTACAATGCCAATGAAAATTTGACAACGGCTCCATTGCTTACGGACAGTTTTGAGAGCGTGCATTCCCATTATATTTCAGGCTTTGTTGAATTTGGTATTTTATTGTTTCAGGATTTAGCTTTATTGAGTGCTTCTCCCTATATCATGGTGGCTGTAAAGCCGAATCTAGGGAGTGTCTTTCCTAGATTATATTTGAATACCATTTAAATCATTTTCGTTCTAGGGTTCCATTGAAATTGACTGCGTAGTCGTGATTTTCGGCTTAATAAGCTATTTGCTTTAGACTTAATTTCAAAGTACTGTCGTAGTTTTATATTAGTATTTATATTTAGTCTTAGGTAAATGTTTGAACGTTAACAGATTTGTTCTCAAATCGTATTGGGAAAAAATCTGTTTTCTTCCAAATTTCTTCCTTCAAATATTATACGAGGTATGACAATTAAGTAATGAGACTGATTCCATGAAAACCGTATATTCAAAAATTATTCTACAACTCCACCATCCCCTTCAAAGTAATCCCCTTGGACAACTATACAACAACTCCAGCACGTTTTGCATGCTTCGTAACATTTCTGGAACGCTTCGACTGGGATGCCCGCAAGTATACTCGTCTCGGCCGCCTGGATGTCCGCAATCGACTCAAAATGGGTTTCTTTGACCACCGATTTTGTTCTGGGGAACAAAATAAGTCACAGGGTAACATAGCACGGCGCGTTGTCTTGATGAAGGATCTAGTTACCAGCTATGTCTGGGCGCACCCTGTTGACTCGTTTTCGCAACGAGTACTTGGCAACATTCGAACTGTTAAACGCCGATCTTCACAGATTAGGGCGCGCACAAGCTGCATATTCGCATCAGTCCGGACCTCGATTGGTCTTCTGCTCCATGCCTTGTCTTCCACGCTCCTCCTTAAACTCTTTATGCTATTGAAACACCTGAGCACGACTAAGAGCACTATCGTTATGCACTTTTACAATTTTAGCGTACGTTTTTGAAGTTATTACGCCCAATCTGGCGCAAAATTTCGTTTTGTTCCTCCATTTTCTTGAAGAGCACCAAAAACACACGTCTACTTAACGTGACACAGCAGGCAAACTAAATAAGCTAGAGCAATGGTAAATATATCAATGGAAAGCGGAAGAATGCCGGGAAAAGATAAGGGGATTTTAAGGCCGCAGATTTATTACAAATGTGGCAATAAAATTAGTCTCGTTACTTAATTGTCACATCTCGTATCAACTTAAATCAGACCATTATAAACAAAAATAAAGAAGTAAGAAGTACGATTTTTCTTTCATTTTTTAATGTTGCCCTATGCAATACAATATGAGTAATTGAATCAAAACGGTCAAAGATGATTTTTATCTGATATAATTATTAGTATTTACTTTCCAGTTTAGACACACGCAAGAAAACTTTGTCATAGGGTTTAAGGTTATGTATGAGAAAAATCGGTACACTTTCGGAATGTTCTTCTTTCGGGGTGAAACAATTTGCTGGTTTTGTCGTCTTCAAAAAAGAAAAAACCTTAAAATGCATGGAGTGTTTAGCTTCCATCCAAGGCGCATTTTTGGTAAGATTACTTATGGCCCACAAAACAAAAGGGTACTTGAAACCACCTTCGGAAAGTGTAAAACAAATTTACCAAAACAAATTTGCCAAAAGACGGAAATCATCCTTCAACGAAATATTAAATTAACCCTCCGAGTACACATGGGGTCAATTTGACCCCAGACGCTACTTTGACCGATTGCAGTGCCAAGGCCTGCGGGAGAGTGAGGGTATTATGCGCTTCTAAGTATATTTTAGTGTCTTGACTATAAGTTTACATAGTTTGTTTACCTTTCGAAGACGTTAGTTATTGTTGAGAAACCTTTTAAATCAGCCTGGGGTCAATTTGACCTCATTGTGAACTCAACGTCAGTTTTGAGGTAAAAATTGATTTTTTTTTTACTTTATAAATGGATAGATTAATTCAAAAAGACGAAAAAAAGTTTGAAATAATTTTTTTTTTTTAAGCAATATGGAATATAATCTGCGATCTAATGTGCGTAATCGTTTGTTGACTGAAGACAGCGGTGATGATTTTGGTGGCAGTGGTTCCTCTGAAGACGACCACGTCTCTGAGCAATCAGTATCAGATTATGAACTTTCTGGATGTTCAGAAAATGATGATGTGGAGAATGCAATTCTCAGTGAACGCCTTTTACAACAGCGTGAAAAATCAGCCGCACGAGGGAGACCAACATCAACATTGATCAGTAAAAATAAGGCAAAGTGGAAAATGAAAAATATTTCGTACATTTTCTAATTCTCTTCATTCTTACCAACACATTTTTTGCAACAGTAATATACGCATACTATTATCATATTTCAATGAAAATTTTAGTATAAATATATACCTATATTGTTTCAATGTTACAGATCGATTGTCAATTGTACCAGAAAGAGTACCTGGACCACGAAACGGAGCAGAAAATTTTAACAACGTTGTTGAATTTTGGGATATTTTTTTCGATGAGGATATAAGAAAGAAGATATTAGAATATATTAATATTGAAATTGAAGATGTTTGTTCCAAAATGATGGTTGATGACGTGCCGCTGCACACATATCACCGCACTACTGATATACTTGAGATGAACGCATTCATTAGAATTATTTATTATGCAGGAATGTGGAAATCTAATCATGTTGATGTGAAGGAGTTATGGAGCAACTTTCATGCAACATCTTTTTATCGTTGCGTTATGCCAAAATCAAGATTTGCTTTCCTTGCTCATAGCTTACGTTTTGATGCTAGAGATAATCGATCTCAGGATGATAGATTATCACCTATTCAAGAATTGTGGGATAAATTCAGTAAAAATTATGAATTTTATTACAATCCCAGCAATGAAATTTCTATGGATGACAAGCTTCTTTCATACAGAGGGCGCTGCAAATTTCAAATGTACATAAAATCGAAGCCTGATAAATATGGCTTGAAAATGATTACAATGAACGATGCACAAACTTTTTATTTGGTAATTTTTTTATTATTTATTTCTTATTATCTTTTCATAAATAATAAAACTATCTATGTTATTTACAGACAAACGGCATTCCTTATTTAGGAAAAATGGGTCACCTACGTAATCAGTCTTCCGGAGAATATTTTTTTCAAAAAAGTAGCCGAACCTGTTCATGGTTCTAATAGATCTGTTACTTGCGATAATTGGTTTATAACCGTTCCTCTTCTGAAAGATATGATGGAAGAAAAGTACAATATGTATGTTACTGGCACAATCCGGAAAAATAAGCCCGACATTCCCATCGAAATGAAGTTTGCTGGCACGGAAATACCTTCCACTAAATGTTGCTACCATGGCGATATCACTTTAGCCAGTTTCACGCCAAAAATAAATAAAATTGTACTAGTTGTTAGTACAAAAATCACAACTGGAAATATTGGAGAAAGAGATAAACTAGAGATTATCTTGTATTACAATAAAACCAAAGGTGGAACTGATGTGTTCGATAAACTGTGCCACGCTTATACAACTACCCGAGCAACCAAGCATTGGCCAGTGCGATACTTTTTTGGCATGCTGGATCAAGCAATCCTAAATGCCAGAATCTTATATATGTGTTAATATGCCAATGACGCTACCAAAAAGAAATCTGCTGTTGGTGCCTTAAAAGATGTTGTGGCTCACTTTGTTCACCCATACTTACGAGAAAAAAATAAAAACCCTTGTATGCGTACAGATATGTATTAGAAAAGGGGTTGAAAATATTTTAGGAATAAACATCCCAACTGTCACAGTAGAGGTGTTCAGCTGAGAAAAGAGCAAAGATTTCTTTCTGCACTCGTCAGTACGACCACAAAACAAGTGATGCGTGCCCATCCTGCAGCCGACCGATGTGTAACGAGCATCGAGTATACTTATGCAACGATTGCGCTGGTTATAATTGTTTTTTTTTTATTTTTTACTTAATTTTTCTTTATTCTTATATGTTTTAAAGAATAAAAAAAGTTTTTCCTACTGAAAAAAGTTAAAAAGCATGATTTTTTATACCCTCAAAATTACCATTAAAAGTATGCGTAACGAAAACCTTTTTCTTGCAACCCTATACATAGGACTGGTTTTCTCCTTATTTTACTACGTCTTGGGAGTATTCATATGAATTTTTCGCTCAAAATATTGAAAACTGACGAAGCTATAAACCTTTTTTTTTTAAAAAATATGAAAATTTTAAAATCTTCAAAATTGTCATCGTAAATATGCAAAATAAATACTTTGTTTTTGAGGGACACTATAGGGCTCATTTTTCCTTTATTTTGTTATGTCTTGAGAGTTTCCACGTAAATTTTTAACCTAAAAAATTATTAGTTGAAATAGTTACGATTTTTTATGTAAAAATGCTAATTTTCGTTTTTTCAGTACGTAGGCCAGGGACATTTAAGGTTCTCTAATGTATGAGAATTACTAAAAGAGCTTTCAAACTATTTATGAAAATTTTCTAACTAATATTTGTAGTTGGGGCGATACTGTATACGTTCAAAGAAGGTTGGGGTCAAATTGACCCCATATGTACTCGATGATCGAAAAAATAGGTGTGTACTCGGAGGGCTAATGACAATTAATGGAAATATTGTGTATCAGACAGAAAACAATATTTTATAATTATAATAGAGGTCCAAATCTATTCTTTAGAAAAAGAGTTATTCAGTGTCTACAAGCAGCATATGATCGGAAGTAGTAACTATTGTTCCCTTTTAAGTTGAATAATCAAAAAGTACCTCAACACCAAGTACTTTTTTATATCTAAAAAAGTCAGAAAGAAGTTATATTCACCAAAAACTGAATAAAATAATTCAGTTTTATGGTGCATAAGGGAAAAATATTTAATAGAAAAAACTTGCCATAAATATTATCACATCGAAAAAATATCGTTTTAAATAAAAGCCGTCTTCCAGACATAGGGACCAAATGAGATGCACACCACGTTATTTATTGAGCTGATTTATTTGTTTCAATATTTGTTTCATGTCCTTTGGGTCGAAATCTCCTAACTCCAATATTTTTCAGAAAATTAAACAGTTGCTCTTCATTATCTTGTTAGATTTTTATGGATAATCGCTAAAAACACATATTCATTGATTGTATTTAATCCAAAGTTAAGTAAATTATCAAATTTGCCATAAACATCTTAAATGAGAAACTAAGCAAATATGTTCAAATCATTTTGAGTTAAATATTTTTATCATGGTGCTATTAATTTGAATTTTCTCACCATTTGATTAAGTTTGCCCCTGCTCTGCTGAGACTACCCTTGGTTTAAGCCACTACCAAACAAACAAAGAAGCCTTACAAATATGTACATGTCCGTATTCGGAAATTTTTTGAGCTGTAGTTTACTCCTATTCTTCCCTCCCTAAGGGCAGAACAGACGGTAGGATATCAAACTCGGCGCAACAGAAAAGATTGGCTTGATGATGAATGGCCGAATGCGTTGGATAAAAAGAATCAGGTGTAAAACAAGACTTAAGTAGGAAAACCAGGATGAAGACAGAACAATATGAGAGCCTCAGAAAAGTAGCGAATAAGATAGTTAAAATTAAGAAGCAAAAATACGATGATGACAAATGCAGAACCATTGATGAACGTCTAGCGAGGAAAAACACAAAATAAGCATACAAAGAATGAGATCACGCTCTACCCAAATGAAATTGGCAACATCATTGCTGATAAAAACAGGATTAAATATAGATGAGCATTATATTTCAAGAACCTCCAAAATTCTCCGTATAGCTCCAGAATATTGGTGCCCATAGATATTCCCGGAGAAATGCCATTGGCCCCACCAACTCTGGATGAATTTTGTTTCATCAGTCATCGATGACATTTCGGTGGAGCTCATTAAATATTCACTATCCACAAAAACGTGACAAGCTAGAGTACGAAAACGACAGAGGTATATCACTACTGTGGACTGCCTACAAAATATTTTCATGGATCTTGGGAAATAAAATCAAATCATATGCCAACAGTATTACTGGGAAGTATCAAGGTGGCTTAGCAGCAGATAGATAGTCAAGTAGTTGCTGGACGAGAACTGTATTTCCGTTGACTTTAAGTCAGCATACAACAGTATTGACCACAACGTACTGTACCAAATAATGTTTTGCTTAGGTATCTCAGCTAAATCGGTCCGTCTTACCATAATGACAATGACATCGACAACCTCCCAAGTCCGCATCAATAACCAACTCACCGATGCCTTTGACGCAAATATCGAACTAAAACAGGGAGATAGGCTTGCCCTATTGCTATTCAATTTGGCTCTGGAAAACGTCCTGAGAAACCTACCTGTTGATACGAGAGGTACGTTACTATACAAATCGAACCAAATGGTAACTCATGTGGACGACATCAACATTTTGTCACGGTTGCTAATACTGCCAAAGAGCTTTTCTTGAAACTCGTCAGCAAAGCGAAACTAGCAGAGCTACAAATCAATCAGCTTTTTCAGACGCAGCGTTAAAACTGAGCGTTGAACAGGTTATATGGGCAAGAAGAGTGAGAGGCATTGAGGGAACCTGATGGTAAAAACACGCCAAAACTTTTTAGGGTGAACGAGCGTAACGCACATACACAAACGCATTTTGTTGATCATTTGGTGGGGAAAATTTGAACATTTGGTGAAGAAGGTAGTCGTCATGAAACGACTGCCTTTCTTTAATTTGCGTGCAAAAATGGATGCGTGGACGCGAGAAGCTACGCGTTATTTAGTAAATTTATAACAGCGGAGGCCACGTTCAATTTCAGGAAACAACACGACCAATATCACGATTTCAATAAAGTTAAATTGCCTATTGTGATTCCATAGAAAATTGACAGTACGCATAATCTTCATAGAATCACATTATAATAAGCAAGTTTACAACACAACAAGAAAAATGTGCGACTAAAATAGATATTCACATTTGGAATATATTTTTCAGAAAGCGGAAAAATATGGAGGATTCAAATAAATCCGATAGAAATTTGAATCGACAAATTTTAACAATCATAAAATGCATTTTTCATTCCAGTTTTTATTACCTCGTGCACAATTCCAGGCTAAAACATCAATTCTCAATCGGTTATCTCTCTGTCTTCGCTTTCATGTTGTCCGCACGACGTTTAACGATCAAATGATCCTTTTGACACATACGCTCGCAAGACGTGTATCGTACTTAAAAATATGTTGGCTTAACTATGCAACGTGTAAACATAAGGGCGTAAGCGCGAAACCTGTTTGGATATTGGTTTTTACCATTCCCGTGTGAAAGAGCCCAATGATTGTAAGACTGCGGAAGTTAAAATGGACTGGCCACTGAAACTGTATTGACAAACAACGGATACCCAAAAAGGTTTTTGTTAGGAGAACTGGAGGGTGGAGACCATTGGGCAAGCCAAGAAAACGCTGGTCTACCTCGATCGATGAAAACAGTTCATCACTGCCCGGATTTCAAAATTGTAGTACACGGTTAATAAACCGAGACAATTGAAACTGCTTGTTGCAACAAGTGAAAGTCCGAAAGGGGTCTGTAGCGCTACGAAGACGAAGAAGTTCTACGAACACAGAGTTTTTATACAAATAACCGTTCAAACGGTTTACATAAACAAACATAAAAATAAACGAATAAAAAATATATGCATGAAATTGGTAACCTTCTTTGGTTTAGGAAATTGATTTAAAAAAACATGAATTGATCACTGACCGCACCCAAAATTAAAAATGTTGATCGGTTAGTAAAACTTGTATAAGACGCGAAGCTCACCATCTATGCACTGAGTACATACAAAAAAGTCGAATCAGTTCACTTAAACAGGATCGGAAACTTTTAGGTACGTGAAATTACATAGTGCCCAACAAAAACTTGTCTTAAATGTTTTTGAATCTATTCAACCCTTAACCATGAGTTTGCATTTCAGTATGATACGAAGGGATGTTCTATGTATATTTGTCTACTCTCTACTTCTAGGCATATCAATTCGATCAACATCAATGGAGACACTCAAATAAAGTATACTTTGCATCTTACTCAAATTGTTGCTTCTCCTATTTCCGATTCAATCACTTGTTTGTTAAGTTTTCTTTGAGAGTATATTCTTGCCTGGGGTTTTTTCAAAGCACAATCAATCCGCGTAATTTTACGTATCTTAAAGTCCCTTAGTCAGTAGAGTAAGTTAATATTAAGCTTTTCTTCTCTGTATGCATAGCTGTTCAGAACATAAATCTAACTCCTCTTAGCAAGAGAGGAAACCATCTTGTGTTCCAAAGAAAGAAGTAGGTACATGTTAAAATTTATAGTCGAAAGCGCCTATAAACGATGGCTTTATGTTATATTTTGTAATTAAGTGAAACACTCAAATAAATAAAGTAGTAATTTGATTTCTATCCCATCCTTGTGTGTAAAAAAGAATAAGATATCCGGACTATATATTCAGAAAATGTTCTCACTAAACTATATTGTTCAACGTTACCCAGCGTTCACACATTCAAAGTAAAAAAAATTTCATTATGTCCTCTAATGTGGATAAAAACTTTTTTGTGTACCCCGGAGGATTTCATATACATTCCTCCTTTTCCAAGAATATTTGAAGATTTCTTTGTCCTTGACAAATTCTCTTTAATTACCTTCTCTCAAAGTTAAACCAAATCAAGATTTGATGGAAAAAATTTTCCATTCGCGAAACAGAATGTTTTTCATACTGAATAAGAAATCAGCAAATAACTGAATACATATATATCTTAAAGAGAATCAGATTATCCCTCTTAACAATGCTATCAGGCCACGACATCATTATGAATTTCCATTATTCGCATTGACGTCGTTTGAGACCGCCTTTGGGTTAAACACACGTTCCAACCTTTTAAAAGTTTATTTTATGCATCTAGGATGCCTGTGCGTCTGAAATAGAATCGAGCATAATGTATTTCCTTGGAGAATGATGTTTGTATAATATCCGTTCCTTTTCCAAATAACCAGAGTATAGCATGGAAGAACTTAAGTCTCGATGCCCAGATAATAACCGTAAATAAAGCCTTTGAACTATCTTATTTTGAAAGCTTTACACCCGACTAACCAGAAATAGTTCCAAGTATATTTGCAACTATTCTAGATGAAATACATTTGTACCTCTCACTTAAGAACAACAAAAACAACCAAAAGTATCCTTGTAACTGGCTAATACAATTCGACATTAAAACAGCTTGTACTAAAATTAGTATTCTCTCCTTACGAACACGACATAAAACCCTAATTAGGCGCATAGAGAATCTTAACATCAACCGAAATTATTTCGACTACATTAACTCCTACATCATTTCGCTTTCTAGTCAATTAATCCTTTGGTGGTAGCCTCCCACTTTATAGGTACCAATCGTCTGTGCACCAACAACAAAACCAACAGCACTTTGCTCAAACTAACTATTGTAAATCCATAGGCACTACATTTTGAAGATTGGAGCAACTTCACGCTGATCATTTATCCAAATCGGTAGCATCCTGTACAGAGGATGAGATTTTATCTCAATCTAACATCACCACAACCACCACTTTCACTTCAATTTCAACGCGAACGCTTTCAAGGATAACTTTGCACAATAATGATGTAAATTTGGCATAGTTATAAATAGTAGGAAACTGATTTTGGTGCCTTGAAAACTTTGCACAACACACAATTTCAATATATATCACCTAATCAAAAGGACTCCACGAATTTCAAGATTGTTCCAGCCGAAAGGAGCACTAAGACTGAATAAGTGAAAATTTCGCAGTAAGCTTTTCCACCTTGTAGTATGTACTCGTATGTATCCTCAAGTAGATATCAGGCAGCAAAATAGAACGAGATGCGAAGAAAGCGTATAGAAAGATAATCAGGAATATGCGCAACAGCGTATAACAAGGAGCAGACAACCAACAGGTATGTCCTTGCTACAGGTATACACTAGAGCTATATAGCAGTTCTACCCGGTAGTAGCTGTGCTGAAGTTTATTGTTCATTTTTTTCCACTATGCCCAAAGTGTCATACACTTGTGGACTACACTACGAGGCAAAAGAATGGTCTAATGTGCTTAATTCTTTTAGAAAAGTAAGCAGAAGACAGTTTTTGATTGAATCTCTGATCAAAGCTGAAGCCAAAAATCAAAGTTTGCAGAATGATTGAAGGACGAATCAATAAGAGTTTTTTGTTAGGAATATTATTTTCAAGCAGACATACGGCAGCGCCAACAGCGCCACCTTGTGTAAAAACATCCCGATGGCACCACCAACCGGAAAGACGAATTTTTCCCTGTTACCCTTGTTCTTAAAAGCAAATAATCATTTTATTGGCCCCCACCTTGAATGTCAAACGCTGTTTAAGGACAATTAAAAGTAGCAGGAGAGTGTTTCTACCAGAAAGGTTTTGTAAAATAATTAGTAAGTCAAACAACGTCTTCTGCATATCAAAACTTGACTCCATGAATTAAGCTTTATTTTTGAATTGTTAAAAATTTTAGCAATATAACCCCTTTCGGGTCTTCGCTTAGAGATAGTTAGAGTTTCTAATTATCATGACCGAAATCGAGCTTTATACTGTCGCGTGTTATAGTTCACAGCCAATAAAGTGAAAACACACTGTCTTTTAAATTAAATTAAAGTAGTTTATTTATTAACAATGCACAATCGTTAATTTGACTATTTCACAAATATCAATATCGCTTTTAATTCGCACTCCACACTATCGCAGCTTTACTATCGTGGTTTTACTATCGCGGGCGGTTTCACTATATCCCCCATTCATTCAGCTCGGCTTTATATAGAGTCTCCAGTCATTCAATCCATTTCTCGTACATTGGCGAACTATCTGGAATATTCGAGCAATTCTGAACGGCCGCATGCTTGGTCGATTTTTGTGCTTTCATGTACATTCGTTTGTTGATCATGATGTCATCGAAAGTTGCGGCAAAAATTGTGACAGTAGCTCGCAGAAATGTTTGGACATGTAAAACTGCCCCCACCTCAGTTCATTTCACCCCGAAAAGATGTGTCGCCAATTGTGGTTAAGTCTTCCTGGGTGTTATATGGGGCAAGACGATCCAGGTGCATGGTTTTCATTTTGGCTATCTGCTTACGGTGTTCCAGTATGCGATATATGACGTCATTTATTCGCTTTGTTACTCGGTATGGTCCCTCCCAATTATTCTGCAACTTCGCAGACCTATCCTTCCGCCGTTGTGGGTTATATAGCCACACCAAGTCATCCCGCTGGGAGCCAGTAGAATTTGCCTTTAGATCATATCTGGTCTTCATGCGGTCAGCAGCTGATTCGATGTGTTTTCGCACTATCTGATGTATCGTACTCCGTAGATCGTTTGGAGCTTCTTAGGGGGTGTTCCGAACTTTATATCAGCAGGCAGACGAAAAGTCTTTCCAAAAATGACTTTGGCTGGATCTTCGCCCTTCGATACATGTTCGGTGGCTCTGTATGCCATCAAGAATAGTTGGGTGTACTGGACCCAGTCCTTTGGGTTCTCGTCAACCATCTTGGCCAGGTGTTTATTGAGTGTGCCGTTGAAACGTTCGACCATTCCATCGTATTGGGGATGCAGCGGTGTTGTCCTCGTTTTTCCGTATTCCTAGCAGCTCACACATTTCGCCAAAAACTAGTGACTCAAAGTTTCGGCCTTGATCCGAATGTAGCTCACAAGGAACACCATACCTACTGACCCAAGCTAACACCAGCTGTTCAGCTACAGTGTTTGCTTCCTGGTTATGAAGGTTGGATAGAATTCGGGCCATTTGCTGAAATAATCGGCCACAACCAGCGTGTATCGGTTTCCTTATTTGGATTTAGGAAAGGGTCCTGTGATATCAACAGCAATCCTTTCAGACAGTACACCCATGTTATAGGTTTGCATTTGTCTTCTCAGTCGTTGCTTTGAATTTTTGACGGAAGCGCAAATTGTGCATCTACGACACTAGTCCTCTGCGTCTTTTTGAGTGTGAAGCCAGTAAAACTTTTCCCGCAATTTTGCTAAGGTCTTAACACCAATTTTGCTAAGGTCTTGCCTCCCGAGGATCCTTCGTGCATATCCTTAGCCACATCTTGGATTTGGCTTTTAGGAAGTATAGTTTGCACCCTATAGGAGCTGCCGTTCACCGTTTTCCATTTCCGCTTGAGTACGCCACACTCCACCTGAAGGAAGTTCCATTGTACTCAATAGCTTTTCAGGGTAACGCTATGCATTGAAACGTCCTTCCGCTCAGATCGCCCAGTTGTCTCCTTTCATACGAGTAATCGTCCGAAGTCTCCATCGACTAGCTGGGCATTTTGAATCTCCTCCTAGAACCAATCTTCATCGAATTTGGCCGTTACCACTTGCAGATCAATGCTCGGTTCCTTGTCCTCAATCCGCCAGCAATGCTTACAATTAGCTAGACATGCATGATGAGATAGGGCTACAGCATTTCCATGAGCTCTGCCCTTCCGATGAACAATTTTGTAGTCGTATGACTGCAATCTTTCGATCCATTTCGCGACTTTTCCCTCGGGGCTAAGCAGCCATCCCAGCGATGCATGGTCTGTTTGAAGAACAAATAACTGCCCATATAGGTACTTGTGGAACTGCTTGTTGGCCTCGATTATAGCCAATAGCTCCTTCCTGGTCATGCAGTAGTTCCTCTCACTTTTTGAGAGAACTCGACTGTAATACGAGACGACTCTTTCTTCGCCATCAATCTGCTGGGAGAGTACAGCTCCAATCCCACCGTTGTTTGCATCGGTGGCAACTACAAACATTTTTCCTGGTTTTGGATATGCCAGCGTGGGTCATTCACACAGCTTCTCCTTCAAGGTCTCAAAGGCTGCCTAGCATCGTTCATTCCAGACATATGTACAATTTTTCTCGGTTAGCTAATGAAGACACTTCGCTATTTTCTTTGACGAATCTTCGATAGTAGGTCGCCAGACCCAGAAAATTTCGTAGTTGGCGCTTGTTGTTTGGTGTTGGCCAGCTTTTGACGGCTTCAATTTTCTCAGTATCTGTTTTGACCCCTTCTGCTAATACAACGTGTCCCTGATATTTTATTTCAGCTGTAAAAAGGGTACACTTGTCGGGACTATGTTTCAGGTTCACTAGTCGCAATCGGGAGAACACCTCTTCTAAGTTTCGCACATGCTCTTCGAACGATCTCCCGATAACAATGATGTTATCTATGTACACCGAGCAGGTCTTGCAGGTTAGCCCTCGTCGCACGTATTCCGTCTGTCGTTCAAAGTTGGCTGGAGCATCACCACAAATCGCCACAATACGGCCCCAACTGAAAATGTGGTCTTTACTCGATCCTTCCTGCCGATTTCTACCTGCCAGTAGCCACTCTTGAGATAGAGTGTAGAAAACCATTTTGCGTTGGCCAAAGTGTCCATGATGTCGTCAACGCGTGGAAGCGGGTAACTATCTTTCTTAGTGATGTTGTTAAGCTGCCTATAGTCGACACATAAACGAGTGCTACCATCCTTTTTCTTTACTTGAACTACTGGCGCGACCCATGGATAGACAGAAGGCTCGATAAAACCTTGTTTTTCTTTGTTCGAGATCAGTGCGCTCACTTCTCCTGCGTAGCCAGATTTCGCTGTTTCAACTCTTCCTTAAGCTCTGACACGGTCAATTTATTAATTTTTAAATGTAAGCTTCGTGGCATTTTAGTTATTTCGCCTTTTTTCCCCTGCAAGCTTCCACGTTAAATTTCACTCTTGTGCACTTTAAAAATGTTGAAAAGTTTTCACTTTCAAATTTCCTATCCCACTTCTGACCCCACTGTTGCGTGTGAGATTCGCGGCCAATAAGTTAAATGTTCCGGGAAAGTGAAAACGCACTGTCTTTTAAATTAAGTTGAAAGAGTTTATTTCCTGAGAATGTGCAATAATTAATTTCACTATTTTACAAATTGTATTTTGATCTACCTTTCACCTGTACTGTCAATTTATAGTCAACTGTCTTCAAATGTATCACGAATCAATCAATATCACCTTGAATTCGCGCTCTACTCTCTTCGCCGTTTTACTGTAGCACCTTAACAATATCCATTCAGCTCGGCTTTATATAGGGTGTCTAGTCATTCAATCCATTTCTCGTATATCGGCAAATTCCCTGACGAGAACTATCTGGAATATACGAGAAATTCTGAATACATGCAGTGAAGTCGCTTGTCTACTTTCAGATATTGATCATGGATTTACTTGCTCCCTTATTATGCTTTCGAGTACACGCTTTTGATGTCATTCGTTTACTTTTCTTGGTTGCTTCTTTTCAATCAATACTGATCATGATGTTATTAACAGTTGCGACAACAATTGCGACAGTAGTTCGCAGAATTGTGTGGACATGTAACTATATATATATATATATATATATATATATATATATATATATATATATATTTATATATATCTACTATATATATATATATATATATATATATATATACGTATATATATATATATATATATATATATATATATATATGTACATATTATATATATATATATATATATATATATATATATATATATATATGTATATATACGTTCGGGTTTATTCTTATTCCTATATTATGTTTGCCTTCGTAATCGAACCAGGGAAAGTGATAGCATACTTCCTGAAATACCCTTTGAAGTTACTCCTCCTGAATCGCTGGATAGAGTTGCCGGTAAGGTGTCAGTAAATAGTGGATATATATATATATATATATATATATATATATATATATATATATATATATATATATATGTATATATACGTTCGGGTTTATTCTTATTCCTATATTATGTTTGCCTTCGTAATCGAACCAGGGAAAGTGATAGCATACTTCCCGAAATACCCTTTGAAGTTACTCCTCCTGAATCGCTGGATAGAGTTGCCGGTAAGGTGTCAGTAAATAGTGGAGCAAGATTTTTAACCACTTCTTCTCCAGTTAATAGTGGAACAGGCTTTGCCACCTCCTCACCCTGACTCCAGGTGGGGTTGAATTGGGGAAATCGAACTTTTGGGTGATGGTTTGCTGTTTTTTTTTGTATGTTTATTAAATATAAGCATTTATCATCGATGGTCACCTATGTATTCGATGGTTATACGTGCAGAGCATAAAGGCCATCTAGGGGTTGAAACAAGTCTTCAAAAAACAGATGCCAGAGCCAGGTCGGTGCTATTCAGCTGTCTGCCTACACTAAGCCTGCAAGACCAACTTAATGACAACGAACCTTAGAGCGTTATCTGAGGCCCGCCATAGTTTTATCAGGATGGAGATGATTATTATACCGAAACCAGACTCCACAATCCAGATTTCACCCTCCATTAAAAGACGACTATATTCAAAATTGCAAAATCACAAGCTTAGTTTCCAGATCATAGTCGAGAATCAGGGGATAGTTAATAAACGAAATGTATCTCGTATCAGGTTATGCTAGAGAAGGAAAAATACAACGTGGCGTTTTCTCTCGTCTAGCAAGACCAAAGCATCAAATATTGTCTCTAAAAATATTTACCATCATGAGAACAGCTGAATTTATAATTAGTGTAAAGTCTGTATTTTCCTTGGGATTATATTTGCCGCCATCAAATGTTGTATCACTATCCTATAGCAAAGTGATTCAATTGAACCAACTGTCAAATGTTTTTGGTGAGCACCCAGTAGGAGCACTATGCTAAGGATGTTGGCTTGCCAATAGAATGGTAGATGATGCAAAGCTTAACCCCTTGCTCTTCAATATCCGGCCATATTTGCTTTAAATTATCCAAGCCAAAAGTGATCATTGCGAGTCACAATCATGATATATTAAGCAAGTCTAGAAATATAGCCAAGAGTCAGTGCTATGGTATGCTTTTCTCTTCACTACAGCCCCTTTCAGGCTTTCGCTTCCTGAAAATAGCGCCTCCAACTGTCTCGGTCTATTGATCATGCCCTCCGATTGCGAAATTCGAGCAGCGATGAACTGTCTTCGTTAATTGATTCAGACAAGCGTTTCCTTGGTTCCCCCACTATGCTCCAGCCTGCAGTCCTCCCGATAAATACCTTTTGGGTATCCGTTGTTCGTCCAATCTTACAATCGTTGAGGCCTCCGGCTCGTCAAAAATTCATACAGCTCATAGCTGTATCGAATTTGACATTGGTCCCCATCTAGCTTCACTCCAATTATTCGCCTCAGGACCCATCGCTCACAGGCGGTTAATATATTTGCGGATTCTTGGGTCAGGGTCCATGTTTTATACCCATAGCATAGCACAGGTCTTATCACAGATTTGTATATTTGGAGCTTTGTTTTCCTGTGTATGCAACTGGTTTTCAAGATCGGCAAAACTCAATAAAATATTTTATTTGCGAGCTTTATTTTTCGGCCTACTTCATCTCGTTTATTACAAATTTGCCCACATTTTCGATATTTTATTCAAGAAATGTTATATTTTGGCCATTTGAGGTATTTTTTTCTCGACTGTGTCATGAGCTTTGTTTTGTTCTCATTGATTTGTAGCCCTACTAGTTTTGCTTTGCTATTGAGTTTCAGGCGAGATCCAAAATGACTCTTCTCGAACGCGGAAAGGGTGGAGGCAGCACTAACACTCACAAATTACCATGACAAATAGCTGAACTC
>OZ017738.1:53636177-53641177 GCA_963969285.1 Odontomyia ornata | reverse complement strand
TGAAATTTGCAAATGCATGATCAACAAAATATCAAAGCCTATAGATCTAAGTAATGTCTATCTTAAAACCAAGTTTCATATATGTCGGATCAAAATCGCGACTTTTAGAAGCCTTTAAAATTTTGAGCTTCAACTGGCCGCCATTTTGTTTTTGTGACCTGACCTCCAGTTTTTCTACGCAATTCTTTAGATACTTGTAATTGCTACCTAACTACAACCTTGAAAGTGTGGATAACTTTATGTACCCTGAATAGAAGAGGCACTGAAAAGGACGAGTTGAACGCCTAGTAAACACAGCGAATAAAGCATATCACTCCATACTTCCCATTCTAAGAGAATGGTGCACAATCAAAATAAGCCTCACATTTACAAAACGCTATTCAAATCTGTGCTGTTATATGGAAGTGAAACCCTGAGAGGTGAATCTGAAAAGGTAGTGGACGTATTTCAACGCAAAGTGCTCCGAAAAATCTACAGCTTAGTGAAACAAGAAACAGAGTGGTGACTACGTTACAACGATGAGTTGTATGAACCAATTGACGATCCACCTGTTTCCTCTTGGATAAAGTTACATAACTTGCTATAGACTGGCCATGTAGAAAGAATGGAAGAAAACTAGCTACCCAAAAAAAAATTGACGGGTAGAATACAAGGCAGACGTCCAGAGGGAGGACTGAAGAGTCAATGGGAAGAAACAAAAGAAGCTGACAGCAGATCTTTGTTAGAAATAAACAACTGGCGGACAAGGTCACGGAACCGTACTGATTGGAAGCGACTAATATTTGAGGCCAAGACCCGGCTTGGGTTGTCGTGGCAAAGGTGATGATGATAATCGACAGGATAATGACCATATAAAACAAACTGAAAGAAGCTCAATATCTCCTCCTTTCTGTTCCAAATCCCGACTAACAACTCCCAGAGCGCACAATAGGCCAAGTCCAAATCGCTCAACTTACCAAGTAACCAGTCTCAGCCAGCCGGTTTTTGATCAACTCGCATCCCATACAAGTTCATCCAAAAACCAGTTGGGCGAGATTAGTTTTGTGGATTTTTAGATGTACAATGGATTGCACCTCCAACATAAATTGTTTCGGTTTGTGCAATATTGATGCTACGAAACTTTTTCTCACTTCTTTTTACTAAATAAACGATATTGATTTTTGCATCCCCCTTTCAATATTTGCAGTGGACCGGGTATGCAAAGGAATGAGAAGCCCGTCGTTAACTGAGGTCTTACTTGGTTAAGTATAATAAATATAATCAAATCTCAATCGGACATTATGTTCAACTTATATTTGCACATGTTAGCAATTCTATAATAAATTTCAAGTCTATGCATCGAACGATATTTTAATATTTCCTTTTATTAGTAATTATTCTCTAAGCTAATACATAGTAATCAAATAAGATATATTAAAACAAGTTGGGTAAACAGACCTACGCTCATGTCAGAAGGGTTTTGTATTCAATTTTCAAAATACAGTCACCAGATTGAATAAAGACAAGAAGCATGTCAATGACGATTTTATTGGAGAAAATATGACATTCGAAGACCATACTATTATTAACAAAGTTGAAAGATTTTCGACTTCTGAGGTTTTTGTTATTGTTCTACTCATAAATATCTCCCTTGATAATTATTTCAGATGTCCATTCGCGAGGGAGGAAACACATTTTTCATGTATTTCCCACCTGTGCCCCCACTGAAGCAAAAACTGACAGTTTAAGAACTGTTTTGAAAAGCTCCCATGAAAGCTATCATTTCATACTCATATCGGCTACGTTTGATGAATTTTTTTCAGGGGCCACTCTCCGGTACTGTTATCATCGATTAATAGCCATTTTTTTCGAATCCTAGAGTTGTTACAAAGCCCTTTTGTTCGAAGCTCCCTCCCGCCTCCTTGACTTGTTTCACTTATGAGTATTAATTGTTGGTACTCAGCTTCAGTCATTCATTAAATTGAATCAATTGTTCAAAGCATGCACCTTAAACGTTGAAGTTGGGAAAAAATAACTCAAAGTTATTCAATCTTCGCATTTAAAACAGCCACTATTTTGTTTTACGATTACTGATACCACTAGCTGAACTGATTCTCAAAGTTATTCATGACATTTCATTCCTGAAATTTTCATGCAAATCTTAGCAAAACTGTAGTGTCTGAGTCGGTAAAAAGCGCATGTTGTTCCAAAGCCATATGTTGCCATAGTAATGCATGCAGCGCATATTGTTCCATAGTAATACAGGAAAATTCAAACCGCTATAACTTCGCTAAACATCTTTATGAAACTTGCAGGGTTGATCAATCTTATAAATAGACATCTGTGTACTGAATTTCATTGAATTTAAGGGTACCGTTAAGATTTTATTCAAGAAAACATAAAATCGATAAATCATACTATTACTAACAAAGTTGAGTGAATTGCGACTTCTCACGTATTTGTTGTTGTTGTACTCATCAAGGCCTACATTCGTGATTTCTTTCAGATTTTTCGGATGGAAGGTGTCCAATCGCGAGGGGGGGGGACACATTTTTCGTGTATTTCCCCTCCCTGTGCGCCCCTCGAAGCAAACTTTGCCAAACTAAGAAAAGTTCTCATCAAGACCTTTCATTTGATACCCACATCGGCTAATTTCAATGAATTTTTTTTTTCGGGGGGTCACTCCCCTACATGGGGAGACCCCCCTTAAATACCTTATAAAATTTTTTAGTAGTTGAACTTTGAAGAGATCACCACTTTACACCTATATACAAAATTTGATGCTTCTAGCTTAAGTAGTTTCCAAGAAAAACTGCTGTGACACACGGACGGACGGACGGACGGACGGACGGACAGACAGACAGACAGGACGCGATTTTAGAAGGGTTTTGTAAAATTATTTTACAAAACCCTAAAAAGGATCTAATAAAATAGATGGATGAAAAACACTTGTAAAAGAAATGTTGATAATGAGGAATCACGCTTTCCAAAGTATAAATTAATAGAATTTGAGATTCAAATTCAATAACAAATACTAAACACTAACAATTAAAATTCTCCAGAAATGACATCTCGTTTATTTTCAATTCGAAGTTTTTAGTATAGATTTTACATTTACTTATCGCTCCAGTCTTAATTTCTGTAAGTGATCTTTTAGATTAAATTCTTTTACATATTAACCATAAAAGAAAAAAAAATTATAGAGACTGGAATATTCGCAAAAGTTGAATTATGAACACTAGTTCTTTGTTATTCAATTATATTTAGTAACTTCTTTACATTCATGTGTCCAGCTCATTGCAGCTTCTGCAGTCTTACAATCGTTGAGACCTCCGGTTCGTCAAAAATTTCATACAGCTCATGGTTTTATCGAATTCGCCATTGGTCCCCATCTAGCTTCGCTCCGATTATTCGCCTCAGGACCCGTCGCTCAAAGGCGTTCAGTATATTTGTGGATGCTTGGGTTAAGGCCTATGTGTCACACCCATAGCATAACACAGATTTGTGTACTTGGAGCTTTGTTTTCCTGTGTATGCAGCTGGTCTTCAAGATCGTCAATACTGAATATAATATTTATTTGCAAGCTGTATTCTTCGGGGTATTTTGTCTCTTTCATTGCCCGTTGTCGTTATTTTTGCGCCTTAATACAAAAATTCACACACATTTTTGAAACTGTATTCGCCAAGTGTGATATTCTATATTTTTAAAGTATTTTCCCATGACAGTGTAGTGAGCTTTGTTTTATTTTCATAGATTAGTAGCCCTACAAGTTTTGCTTCGCTGTCGAGTTTCAGGAAGAGTTCTTTGGCAGTTGTTAACGACCGTGGCAAAATGTTGATGTCGTCTGCATAGGTTACTACTTGGCTCGACTTGTATAGCAATGTACCTTGCGTATCGACTCGCAGCTTCCTTATGACGTACTCCAGAGCCAAATTGAATAGCAATGGGGCCAGCTCATCTCCTTGTTTTAGTCCGATATTTGTGTCAAAGGCGTCGGTAAGTGAGAAATTTGGTGTTCACCAATGTTGAACTCCGAGCATTTTTCAAGTATCTGCTTGACTGTGAACAATTGGTCTATTGTTGATCTACTTACCCTGAAACCACCTTGATACTCCCCAAATAATACTGTCAGCGTATTATTATTATTATTATTATTATTATTATTATTACTATTATTTTCTAAGATTTTAGAAAATATTTTTTACACCATTACAAAGTAATGATATGCCTCTATAATTTTCGCACTTTAGCTTGTCATTTTTTCTGTGGATAGAGAATATAATTGATTGGCTCCACTCTTCCGGCATATGTTCTTGTTGCCAAATGTGCAGGATGACATTGTGAATAGCTTGATGAACACTACTGCCACCAAATTTGATGAGCTAACTGGAATCTCACCAATGCTCAGCGCTTTATTTTTTTTTTTGGGCTTTGATGATGGAACAAACTTGAGCCAGAGTCGGTGGAGTCAATGGGAGCTCTCCGCAGACATCTATAGACTCCGATGTTCTGGAGCAGTGTGGAGGATTAAGCAGGTTCTGGAAATATCATGCCCATCTTTCCTTAATCTTGGTCTCATCAGCGATGATATTGCCAATATCATCACGACAGACCATGGTTTTGGACTGATAATCACGTTTCAAGCTTTTCACTACTTTGTATGCTTGTCTTGTTTTGTTGCTCGCTAAACTTACATCCATACATCTCAATTGGTCGTGATAGTATTTCCTCTTCTCAATCCTAATTAACTCATACGCTACTCTTCTAAAATTTTCATAGTGTTTGCTCTTCATCCTGGTTTTCCTATTTACGTTTTCTTTGTACGCCTGATTCTTTTTATCTAACGCATTCTGGCACTCATCGTCAAATCAATCATTCCTCTTGCGCCGGGCTTGATCTCCGATCGTCTGTTCTGCCACGGTCCTAATAGCCGCTTTCACTTCCATCCAGAGCTCGTTGCTCGTCTTTAACAATGCGTCTGATAAGATGGGAGCCAGCTGGTTGTCGAGGGTCTCCGTGAA